>APFE031754374.1:114028-168106 GCA_000404065.3 Pinus taeda
TCATCTTCTCCTTTGTCTTGTTTAGAGCCTAATGAATCTTCATCCTTGTGTTTTCTAAAGTCCCTATACATTTCTTCTACCATGGACTTTATGGCTAGGAAACTATCTATGAATTGAGGGTATGGCCCCATAGAACCTTCCTCTGACATTGTCTTTCGAGGATAGACTCTCCCAATTTTAGGATTAGTTTTGACCAACTCTCCTTCTCCTAATTTGAGCTTTGAACTAGTTAGCACTCAATAGCTAAACCAACACAAGCTTGTCTAACCTTAATAGCCTAAAGCTCTGATACCACTTGATCTAAAAATCACTCGTGAGTGATCTTAGTTAAATAACTAATGAATGAAGGTATTACAGACTCATGTGTTGGTGTATGTCTATGTTATCTTAGGCAACGGATCGATCAGATTGCAAAATACACAAACATTGGAAAATGGAAAACAGTAAGAGAAACACAGTAAGCAAATGAAAGAAAACAACAAATTAATAAGGAGTTCACCCTATTCTCTAGGGCTACGTCTCTGGTCCATCTTTCAGTGGTGGCCTTCTTTTATTGTGTCTTTAAAGCAGATATTTACAGTGAGGAGCTCAATTTGAGTCTCCTGAAATAGATAATGCTTGTAGGGTGGTTCTTGGATTCTCCAAGCCACTAGAGTGCACAGACTCTTTCCCTTTCCAAGTCTGGACATTTCTGGTCTTTAATGGGAGGAGCCCAATGTGGTACTCAATTCCCAACAGATCCTCATAGGGATTGCTTGAACCTCGCAAGCCTTCTATCTACTCGATGCTGCCTTACGTTGTAGGTCAGCTTGGCTCTCTATTTCTCTGCCTCTTGCTTCGCTATCTCTTTCGTCTTTTTTTCACTATTCCTTCTCTGGTTCTTCCTTCTCATCTCTATTCTATTCTTTGTCTATTCATGGCTTAAAGCTGATCTATCCCTGATTGTTCGCTTCCTCTTTCGCCCCTTCGGATCACTTGTTGTTGTTCGCTTGGAGTTCCCTGCCTCTACGTCATCACCAACGTCTCACGGGGAGGTGGCCACTTGTCCTCTCACGAACTGCGCCAGCTCTTTCTCAACGGTTGGGTATTTCAATTACACTATGGAATGACTCATCCGCCAAATCAACAGTCAAATCGGACTTTAGAATTTTATATGCCATGGCTTAATTCCCCCATCAAATCTGGTTTTCCATCGAGTGCAATCTGTGCTGTCAGATCTGGAGCGCTCAGATCCTACGGTGTTTGCTCTTTTCGTATGATTGACTTGCTCTACCGTTAGCGCATGATGAGAGGCGGTTTTCTCTCTCATCCACCAGACACACATCGTGCGTTGAATGGAATCACTCGTTCTTTTCCAAAATCCGCTTACTGCCCAATATGCCTCCGATATACCGCTGGTTTTGGAGCGTGGGACCCGCCTTTCACCTTAGTGCTTTCCCTATGGTTTCTCGGCTTCCTATACGATTGAGTGCTCGAGGCCTTTCCTTCTCGAGGGGCTTTATCGGCAAGAAATGGCCTCTGTTTCCCAATCTGGGCTTCCTAAATGCTAGTTTCCCTCCTGCATGGTCTCCATGGGCCTTGGTGAGTGTGCTTTGACCGATGTCCTCGTTGTTCCTTGCTGGCTGCAAACTGCCACTGTCTAGAGGTCTTCCTGATAGCTCTTTGTTCATAAATTCAAACTCTATCCTGATTTGATACAATCATGGCACTTTGATAATTTTCATGGATCCAATTCGGATCAGTAAGTTCTTAAAGTGCATTTGTTCCCTAATTTTCTCGATTTGCAAGTGACCATTGTGGGAGATTTAAGGCATCATTTTGTGAACCGTCTGCAACAGGTAAGAGGTTTGTCCTTGCTCTTGCATTTCATGACATTTTCATGCATTTTTAATGGAATTTTATGTACTAAAAGGGAGGATTTGAATTTTTTTTAGGTCCAACGATCATCGAGGGTTTGGTGATTAAACCCATGGTAATTTCTCTCAGGCTAAAATATTCCCGTGATGACATCGCTCTATTTATAAAAACAGGTGCGATGGCACTGAGGCAGATTTTATTGAAGAAAAAACTTTTTTTAAAGAAAAAATTCTTGATTTCAATCCATGAAAAAGGTTCTAATTGGTGTTAAATGATGTTTTGTAGGAGATCATGGTTTTGGAATGGAAATAAAGAGGCCTTCCAAATATCACCAAACATCCCAGAATCCAAAATGAATTAATGCCTTGAGAGATTATGGGTTGTTAAAGTTCTTCAGGACCATAGGACTAAGGGCTCATATGAAATTGCTGCCCTATTAGATCAGTCTCTGGGATGTGGATCGAGATATTTTCATAATCAAAGGCCATGAACTGGAAAATAGAAGAATTGGACATTTATTTCATCACAGGATTGTCCTGAAGAGGAGAGAGAGTCCAACTCTTCGGATCTCTCTTAGGTGGTGAGAGTACTTGTGCTCTGATTAGGAGGCATTGCTCAGGTGCAGAGATGACAAGGGGTGGGAAGGTGAAGATCACCATGATCACCAAAAAACTTCTATTACGAACCATCCTATTCACCATTGCTCGCATAACTAGGATGTAAGCCCTACATGAGAGTTCAAAATCCGAATTCCAGTATGGAGTTGACTGTTTGACCCCTAAAATATTCAACTGGTGTGGAGGCCTTCTAGCAAATATGAAAAGATAGCTGACCAAAAGGAAGTAGGGAAAATTGAGACAATTTTGGTTTGGCTCGATATTGGTGACTTTCTTCTTAGAGCAGGTTCCCCTATTCTATTATTAGTCGGCAGAGGTACCATATCTTGCCCCCCAGGACCCGAGGTTAGTGAGGTGGAGTCAACTCATGCCTCGAAGAGGGACGAGTCAGTAGATGCACTACCCTCCACAATTTTTTACTTGGTTGCAGTGCCAATTACTCATGGTGGATGACTATGCATATGCTGGCATAGATTTCCGATGGATCCAGATCTACCTCTACCACTGGGAGAACATTGTACTGATGCAGGTAAAGACTTATTTTTGGGACTTTTATGTAGTATGATTCTTTTGTAAAAGTTTAAATTGAGACTCGACTTATGATAAATATGCATATGTTGGACCCGAAAGACTGCCTGACATGTAACCAATATCATGGCGGGCTGCTCATCAGATAGTGGGTGTTGACTATGAGGAAGGGGTGGACCCCTTAACTGAGATGGAGAGCAACCTAGAAGCGATTACTCAAGGAGTTCTGGAGTATGCTAATATAGACAAGGTGCCACTGCACTAGTAGAGACACAAAGTGGGAGTATCCACAAGACTTCATCGACTGTTAGGCCGAGTGATCAGAGAATTCTTGTGCTACCATGAGCATCGTGTAGCCTGATAGCCTTTCTAGCTATTTTACACATTTTATAGGCTTTGAAAGTCAAGTGTCCAAGAACACTTATTTTTTGAGATTTTGATGTAAAAGCTTTGACAAACTCTCTCTCTCTCTCTCTCTCTCTCTCTCTCTCTCTCTAATATATATATATATATATATTACACAATTTTACACATTTTGTAGGCTTTGAAAGCCAAGTGTCCTAGAACACTATTTTTTGAGATTTTGATGTAAAAAGTTCAACAAACTCTCTCTCTCTCTCTCTCTCTCTCTCTTTATATTATATCTACATAATATTATATATATATATATATATATATATATATATATATAGATATATGCATTTTTTATTTTCTACTTAAGTGTATAGAATATGATTAGTTTTATAAATTACGCAAATGTCTATCAAGAACATAATTTGCTAATGCATTTGTTAACGTATTCAAATTACGTGGAATGTGTTGATATGTGATAAAATCAAAATTTATTTCCAATAATAGAAAACGTATATAAATACGCAATATCTGTGGATTTCTTACTGAATAATGATTGTTTAACTGTAACACAATGAGCTGTGAATCTAACTTGACAGCTAAATCCCTAATGCCAAGAGCAACTGCTTCTGACAATAGTTCAATGACTACACTGTATTCAGCAATATTGTTAGTTGTCCGTCTGAGGCATATACCTTGTAAGTCAATCAACTCGCCATCAGGGGTAAAGAGTGCCCAAGTTGCGGAAGACAAATTCCATGTGCTACGATAAGCACCATCAGCAAAACCGACATAATGACTTGACAACATCTGCAAACCGAGTGGAACACAAGGTAAGAAGGAAAACACATGTCTACAAAGAAAACAAACACGCCAAAAATAAAAAAGCGCACACTAACGAATTCACACACTAATGTACAAAATATCACATAAATTTCATGTGTAATACTTCTTCGAATACAACCCATTTCAGGGCTGTGACAATGCATTTCCTTCGTAATCAACTGGCTCATAGGTGCCTTTATGCAAAACAAGTTTGACGATAAATGACCCATGCTACATAGGTTCGAACTTTCCAGCGCCTAACTTATCGTTAGCTTGATCATAAAGGAGGACCAGGTCACCTTCAGAAAAAAGTGCGGGGAGAAATAGTTTGATCAAAATGAGCTTTGACACGTTTATTTTGGGCTTCGATTACCATCACGAAAATGCGATGGGTCTCATCAAGCCTCTCAAGATAGAGTAACCGCTCCTCTTTGGGTGAGGTGTTAGGAAGGAGTTCGAAAACTAATTTGAGAAAATGGATCTCGCATTCAATCGGAAGAGTTGCCTCTAAAACATATACCAGCTAGAATGGAGTGAATCTAGTGGCCATCTTAGAAGAAGTTTTGTAAGCCCAGAGAGCTGAGAATGGCATTAAATTCCAGTCCTTTTTGTGCTTCCCAATGGTGCGTTGAAGCATAGTAATAAAAAATTTATTAATTGCTTTGACTTGACCATTGGCCTATGGATAGTAAGGAGTTGAGCTATCATGACGAAGACTCAACTGAGTAGTCAGCTTTGCCATCATGTACTGATGAAAATGTGATCCATGATCAGTTACAATGGCTTGAGGAACACCAAAATGCACTATGAAGTGGTTGAAGAGGAATTGAGCAACAGTAATACTGTCAACATTATATGTGGGAATCACCTCAGCCCATTTAGTGAAATAGTCGACGACGATGATATTATAGCCATGCCCCCTGGCCGAGCGAGGGTTACATGTCATGAAGTCTATGCCCCATTTAGCGAATGGGCCAATGGTAACTATTGGGTGTAAGGGTGCTGGCGAGGCGCACTTCTTGTGATTAAGAATTTTGCATTCATGGCATTTCCAAATAGCTAGAATACAATCTTTAAAGATAGAAGGCCATAAATAACTGGCGTGGAGGATTTTCTGAGCAGTGGCGTAGCAGCACATATGACCACCACAAGAACAAGAGTGGCAATCATTCAAGATCCATTCAACCTCTTCAAGTGTTAGACATATGCGAAGAATAGAGTCCACACCTACTCGGTACAATGTATCACTAAGAATCCAATAGGGTTGGGACTGATGTCGGATCTGGCATCGGTCAGATTTAGACAACTTGGATCAGAAATTTTGGGTTTGAAGATAAACCATAATATTTCCATACTACGGGTCAAGAGTTCTGATGAGAAACATAGTCTCATCAAGAATATTCTTAGTAAAATCAGTAGAAGTGCTTTTATATGGAAGGACACATATCAACTCAGCAAAAACAAGTGATTTCTTTGATTTGGTGGTAGCAAACTCCAAATCAAACTCTTGCAGTATAACAATCCATTTGGAGTATTTCCCCACCAATGATTGATGAGTCAATATATAGGTCATGGGGTTGCAATTGGAAATCACCGTGGTTTTCTGTAAAAGGATATAATGTCGAAATCTTTGGACAACATGGGTTGTTGCCAAGGCAAGCTTCTCGACATGGGCATATCGAGACTCAGTGTCAAGAAAATTTCAGCTTAAATAATAAACCACATGTTCGTTTCCATCATCGTCATCCTGAACTCACACCATAACAATAGTAGTATCATTTTCCTCCAAGTATAGGAAATAAGCATGCCGATAATTAGGGGGATGTAGTAGAGGAGCACTGATAAGCGTGTCTTTCAAAGCATCGAAGGATTCCTAGGAAACTTCATCCCAAATGAAAGGGATCCCCTTCTTAAGTGAGTAAGACCCTTGGCAAGTGCAATGTAGTTAGGAATGAATTGATGAAGAAAGTTAGCCTTTCCTTGTAGGCTTTGTTGTTGCAGCAATGAGGTAGGGGTCCAGGGGTAAGTTGAAAATATCTTCAGCTTTTAAAGGATCAAATCTGATATCGTTGTAGGACACCACAAAACCCAAGAGTCGACCAAATTCAACACAAAAAATGCACTTGTGCCTATTGAGACGGATTTGATAATGTTGACATCGGAGAAAAATGGATCTTAAGTGGTTCGGATGGTCATGACGTTTAATGGGCTGGTAAGTCATTAAGATGAGGCTGAAGAATGTCTTGAATATCGTGAAATGCATAAGACATTGCTCTTTGGAAGGTAGCGCCAACAATTTTAAACTGAAAGGAAGCTTCTTATAGGAAAAAGTGTCCCATGGATAGATAAGGTCATCTTATGTTGATCAGCAGGTGAAATATTGATCTGGTTGTAGCCAGAAAAACCATCCATAAACTAGAAAATCTCACTCCCATCACACTCATCAATGATTTGATCGATAAAAGGAGTGGGATAATTTTATTTTGGATTCATGTCACGGTAATCAACACATACACGAATCGTGCCCTGCTTTTTAGCAACAAGGACAATGTTGGACACCCAATCTATCAATGGGATTTGATAGATAAAATAATATTTTAAAAGATTTTCCACTTCTAGTTTAATAACAACAGACTTTTGAGGATGCACAGGGCAAAGCCATTGGTGAACAGGCTTTGCACCATGATAAGTTGGAATTTCATGCACCATTATTCCCAGATCAATACTAGGTATTTCCTCATATGACCATGTGAAAACATATTGAAATTATTTGAAAAGTTGAGTTTAAACCTTGATCTCATAGGGAGAACAGGACACCCTAATATGGATGTTCTTGACAATTCCAGGCTTAATGGAAATGTCAAGAGGCATAGTTGCCATAATGTTTCCCATGTTACCCTCAGACAGGACTTCGTGCATCAAAACAGGTGTTTGAAGTGGATGTGTGGGGCAATGAGAAACAAATTCTTCAAGACACGAAGGCATATCACTGAGGCTGGGAAGAAATGAAGAAAGATGATGGAGACTGTTCCAAGGAGTTTCATCCAAAGACATAACCTCAACAATACTCTCATCGGTGGTGAATGTCTCGTTCAAAGGATATGGAGAATCCCAAGAACCAAGCCAAGGAGATGGCGCATTAGTATCTAGGTTCATACTCAAAACAACATGACTCTTTTAAGCGGCCATTGAATCCAAGACAATTTCTTGATAATTTATCTCTAATGGACTTAAGGGCATAAAATCACCAAATGAATCAATTTTATCTATAGTAGGAATAATCCAAGGATACGAAGAAACTGAGATCATATTAATCGAAGTGAAATTTGGAGGTGGGAGAGTAAAAGTACCCATTAAAGTAGAGTCTTTGAAAAGACCTGTCCCCACACTCTCATAAGGAAATTCAGTATTTCCCACATATGGGACATTTCCATTCACTGAACCAGAAGATAAAAATGACAGTTGGTCGACGGTGACAATTTTTCCTTCGTGGGAAAATGAAGCACCCAACACAAAGAAGAAACCACACAAAACATAATATGGGTCCAACTCCACCTGAGAAGAATATTGTAGTTGAGATTCACATCTACAACTTCCACTTCTATCTCAATGGTCTTTCCTTCCAACGTGATTGGAAAGTTCAGGAGACCGTATGGACGAGAGCCTCTGTCATCAAAGGCATCCAAAATGTTTGGGTATTGATTAAGTGAAGGAGAGCCAATGGCCTTCCAAAATGAAACAAACGTGATGCAGGTAGAAGCACCTTCATCATTAATAGTCTGATGTATCATCCTTGCTTTAATGAGAACCTGACTCAGAAAAGCAATCTAATGAGGAAGACGAGGAACGTGGCTTTCAAGATCAAAGGTAATTAAACTCGAATCGACAAGATCAATAGTGCATATAGCAGACAACAATGATTTCCACTACATTGGACACATTTGAAGAACCTCCAAAGCAGACATCGCCGAAGGTGCTTGATCCAAATCCTCAACAATATTATAAATTTGCTGTGCAACTCTAGCATTCAGATTATAAGATGATATCCGAAGCACACCCTTGGGAGGTGGTCAGATTACGGACTCACTATTAGGGTTCTTAATATGGAGTGGACCAGAACTGGATGGAGCAGAAGTAGAAGGTATATCGGTGACTTCTTTCTCCATCATCTACTTTTGCGGGGTTTGATAGTCCTTTTTTCGAGTAGCAATCGAAATAGGTGATGAACCTTGCATCATGAAAACTTGGGAACCAGAGGAGGTAGAGGATTGTGGTTGGTCTACCAACTACGTCTCCTTATATGGAAAAAGATTCTTTCAAAACAGCTAGAGTCCCTTTCAATAAGTGGTTAACTTCAGAACATCGGGGACAATCCTTAGTGTAATGATATTCCTCATAGATGAGGGAAGGATATTTTAGCTTTCTCTTAGAAGCATCATCAGTAGATGATTTAGGTGGATCCTGTTTCAAGGTATCCATTTTAGCTTTAGATTTACCCTTTTCCTTACCTTTGGAGGCCTTATCTGCGGCGGTAGACTGAACAACATGTACCTCAGAGGTTTTACCAGGATTTGATGAATTTTTTGAAGGATTATTGGAACCAGTGGTTGAAACAGATTTCTACTTCAAATAATCCTTAGTGGAAGTCTCAGACACTGAACCAATTACACCATCAATAGGTGGTACATCTGGAGACTTTGAGGTTGCCAGATCCGAAGATGGTCTTGGCGCATCAGGCAACGTCTCATACAACCTGCCAAATTGTGAATAGACTAAGTCTAGGTACTAAGCATGTGCAATACCTTGTTCTTTAGTAACACGCCCACCCATAGATATATCCTTATAAATATTGTTAACGAATGATTTTGTGAACCATTTAGTCAACAACGCATTAGCAATCTCGAATTTGATGAGGCGACACCGACGTCGCCATTCATGGATATGATCGGAAATGTGGGTCGTGGTATCTTGATTAAGGGATGTGAGAAAATAAGTTCTAGTTTCATACCAAACCAAAAATTGGAATTGGGTGAGGAAGGCCATAGCTAAAGAGTTAAAGTCAACATAGGTAGCTCGAGGCAACTCGATATACCATTTTGCGGCAGCACTTGTTAAGGTTCTCTGAAAGAGGCGAAGATGGATAGAATCGTCAACATATGAATTGGAAGAGAACCATAAGTGATATGTCATCACATGGGCTTGCGGGTCCTCTTTAGAATTTCCTTCGAATTTAGAGAAATTGCTTGGAATTTTAGTTGGAACCAGAGGCCAGTAAGGTGAATGAAGAATAGGATCATTTGTGCTCGAGACATTAGGAAGTTCCAATGTAGCCAAGAAAGGAAATTACAGATTGAATGGCATGTAGGGCCTTTGAGGAGACCCAAACTGTGGATTACAACCTTTTTGGTAAGGATTTTTCCCCCATAGTGGGGGATTTTGTCCATACAGGATTTGATTTTCCCCCAATGAGGGTTACCTTGACCATAAGGCAGATGTTGTCTAGGGTAGGTTTGATATTGGCCTACCATAGGTCATTGATAATAATTATACGTGGCATACAGGTTGTAAGGTTGTTGGACCTGTTGACCTTGGACCTAAAGAGATTGGCCCTGCTGCTATAGGAGATGACCTTGTAATTGCAAGGGCTGACCTTGTTGATACGCATATGAATCTTGCTGCTGCAGAGGTTGACCATGTTGCTGCAAAGGCTGACTTTGATACTATAAAGGTTGACCTTGCTGTTGCAAAGGTTGGCCTTGTGAGTACAAAGGTTAAGCAGACTACTGAACAAATTGATTTTGCTACTATAAAGACTGATAAAACTAATGAAAAGGTTGTCCTTGTTGTTGCAAAGTGTTACATAGGAAAATGATCTCCTCATCAGCTCAGAGGAGAAGGGTAAGATGACTGAAATATTGGCCAAGTTCACAGGCCTATTTTCCAACGTAACGCTCTCTAGGAACTAGCAACATGCTTTATAAAGCTTCATAGGCATGCATCAGGTGTGTTACTCCCTAGGGTAACTCTATTTGTTTTCTTGGGAGGAGCGTTAGTCAACTTAAGTGAGTTTTCGAAGGTCAAAGGAGTAAGTTAACCAAGGAATATCCCTATATTCACTCATATGTCATCTCATAAAGCAGGGAAAAATCTAGATTCGACCTGTTTGGGGGAATTTCTATTCTTAATGAAGTCTACAAATAGGGAAAGAGCGATAATGCATGGAAACATCTCTGCTTTTGCCCAAAAGAACTCATAAAGGATTTGGAAAGGCTTATCCTCTCATACTATATATTTGAGGCTAAGGCCATTCTGAAAGAGGTAAAAAGTATTGAAAGGATTTCCTATTGACTGTCGAAGCTTGTATTAGACATTGGCTCTTCGAGAGGTTAAGAAGAGAGAGAGAGAGAGAGAGAGAGAGAGAGAGAGGAGCTAGAGGAGTAAGGGAAGGCTGATGAAATTGATGGTTGTAATCACTCTTTTCTATCATTAATATAGACTTGCAATTGTGTTGTCCACTCCATGGCATTGGTATTGTGATTTATTTACATGTTTATGCAACATTAATGATTATGAGTAGCTTAGATGTATGCAGTTAGATATACCAATGTATTATTGTATTGATTGTTGAAGTTATATGCTGTGATATTACGCCTTGTCTTGTTTATGTGCAGGTATTGATCTTGGAGCTAGCTGGGGGGTTTCCCATTCCGCTACTTTGTGTTCTCCAGCAACACCACACCAAGATCTGAGGTAACAATCCTTCTTCTTACTCTTATTATCACTTCACTAACACGGATATGTTCATGTATCTTTGGGTCAACTGCAGCTAATCTGATTGTCTTCTAAGGATCCTAGGAAGATCCTTGATGGTATCACAACCACCAAAAACTTGTGCATTAATCCCTATAGCAGAATTGATGGCTCCGCTAAGGACTACACTTAGTTCCCAGTTTCCTCCCAGAAATTTCCCAGATCTCTCTTTATTCCAGGCCTTCCTGTATTTCTTGATTCCTTTTCTGACCACTCAAGACAATAGATCACCCTTCTCTCAGTTCTCAGCCTTAGATCTAATCCCCACAACATTGTTTTCAAGCATATTCCTCACTAACGCACCCTATCGGTGCAAACAATGCTTTATAAAGCATTATGGCCTTGAAAATAGAGCGTTAGTGTAGCCACTAACTCTCTGTGTCCTCTGTTACAATGCGTTAGCGAGCCACTTCTTGATAAGAAAATAGTTATGTGACCTCATGATCTGGATTTAAACGCGAACGCAGCAAATTACAGAGATAACCATAAACATAGAGATGCAGTGGAAATAATACTTCATTTCATTAATGTAAAATACTGAAATATGCTTACAAAGAGAAATGGAAATAAACCAGCTAGGGCAATGGTAGCTTATCTCTGAGAAGAGATGTGAAGGCTACATGCCTCTGAACTGTGTTACAATGAGGCTCGAGCCTATTTATTCTTGAGAAACAATGGAAAACCCTAAACATCCAAAAAAACTAACCCTAGAAGATGAATCACGAAATAGTGGGCCCCATTTGGGTAAATTGGTACATAAACTTCCCGGGGTCATAACTTTGGCTACGATCTCTGTTTGACGTGTACAATATCTCGTTAGAAATATCTATCCAAGTACTACAACTTTGGGAAGAGCAACATTGGTTCATGGACCCATGGTCCATGGACCCATGTTTCTCCCAGTTTTCCCAAAAAACGTCGTTTAGGGCCTCAAAATGGCTCCGGAAGTTGAGGACCCAAAAAATTGCTAAAAATGGTAAACTGTGCTACAATTAAGGAAACTGAAAAGCTAAAAGAAACAATGGTGGGGGTCTAAGTGGACTTGGTGGATGGCCACCAATGTCCACCTAGATCATTCCTCCCCGCTTAGGAAGCAATGGTCCCCATTGCATTGAGTTCCTCCATGAAATGAGGAAACTTCTATTGAACTTGGTCCCTGGTGAGCCACTGTCCCTGGTGAAGGGGTTGGCCTGCTTTGACAACTCGATATAGCTGGATATTCTGCTCGTGAGTGTGCTTGATCTATGTGTCCATGATCCAATCAGCTTCACCTTGTTCCATGCAATCTGGATTTAACTCTATGGGTGTGAGCTATTCTGCAATGTCGGATGTGTCTAGTAATGGTGGAAAGTATGGCCTAAGGCGGTCCACATTGAACACTGGGTGCAGGCCAAGGAATGGGGGAATGCTAAGCTCAAATGCATTATCTCCCATAGCCTTGGTAATGGTGTAAAGACCATATCGGAGTGGTCTAAGTTTTTGATAGGCTCCGGTAAGTCATTCCTTTTGCAAATGCAACTAGACTTTCTCACCCACTTGAAACTTGCGTGGCACCCGATGTTGATCATGTCGCTGCTTGTACTTGGCATTTGATTTCTCTAGAATGTCATGGACCTGTTGGCTAATATGTTGGATGTGCTCAATGAAGCTGTTTGCCTTATCTGTTTCAGACTAGACATGAGCCGAATCTACATGAGTAGATGCAAATGGCATGGCCACATCAATGGGACATAGTGGCTAGAATCCCAAACCCACCTGAAAAGGGCTATGGCCAGTTGAGCTATGGAGAGACCGGTTGTAGCTGTGCTAAACATAGGGGAGGCTCTCATCCCATTTGCATGGATGCTTTGAGTTGTACATGCACATAATGTGTATGATCATCCTGTTGACAACCTCTGTCTAGCCATCAGTTTGAGGATGGAAGGATGTGGACTTAGTGAGTTTGGTGTCCAACATCAACCAGAGAATGGACCAAAATGTACTGAGGAACTTGCTATCCCGATCTAAGATGATAGACTGTGGGATCCCAAAGTGTACCCACACTCTTTCAAAGAAGAGTTTAGCAGTGGCTTCTGTTGTGATATTCTTCTTGCAGGCTGCCATAACGGCCATCTTCGAGAACCTCTCGAAGACCACAAAAACACAGTTGTTTCCATGCTTAGTGGAAGGAAGGCCTAAAATGTAATCCATGGAGATGGATTCCCAAGGTTGACTAGGGGTAGGCAGTGGTGTATAGAGGCCTTGCTTCTTGATGGTCAGTTTGGGAATGATGCAGATAGTGCATGATCTGATGTACTTCTCGACATCCTGTCAAAGATTCGGCCAATAGAAATACTTTTGCAGTATTGCCACCATTTTCTCGACCCTGAAATGTCGAGTAGCCCGACTGTAGTGTTCTTCCAAAATCATCTTAGCACACTCACTTAAAGGAACACAAAGCTGACCCAGGTGGCATAACAGGGCATCCTGGAGATGAAAATATGGAGCATGTTGACCCTCCAAGAGTGTCTGGTATGTGTGGCTGAATTCTAGGTCACTTTTGTAGAGGAGTGGCCAATTAGAAGTCTCGTGCCCACAAGAGTTGAGCATGGTGGTTAACACCATGATCAATGATCGACTGAGGCAATCCGTAATGTTATTGGTGCTTTCCTTCTTATACTTGATATTCAAATGGAACTGTTGTAGGTATGTGGACCACTTCTGGTGGCTATCATTCTACAATTTCCTTTGGGTATTGGTGCTGCCCTTCTTATATTTGATATTCAAATGGAACTGTTGTAGGTATGTGGGCCACTTCTGGTGGCGATCATTCTACAATTTCCTTTGGGTATGTATGAACTACAGGGGTTGGTGGTCTGTGTGGATGACCGTTTCCTTCCTCAAAATGTAATGCTTCCATTGTCAGTAGGCCTACATAATGGAATACATCTCTTTGTCATAAGTGGGATACTTTCGAACTATGTCTGAAAGTGTCTCACTGTGATATGCCACTGGATGCCCATGTTGAGTAAGGAATTCCCCAATAGCATAGTTAGAGGCATCTGTCTCGACCTCAAATGGTTGTTACAAGTCTGGTAATGCGAGCATTGGTGCCAAGTAGAGGTGATATTTCAACTCTATGAATGCCTTCTGTTGAGATTCAAATCAAAATAATTTTTCTTTCACTCGCCCCTTGGTGACTTGAATCAAGAGCCAAGTGATATGAGAAAATCCCAACACTAACCTACGATAGAAGTTGGCAAGACCTGGAAAGTTGCGGAGCTCTGTTAGATTGGTTTGAGATGGCCAATTCTGAATGACTTGGATCTTGGCTGGATCTAAATGCACCCCCTATTCATCAACAATTTATCCCAGATACTGAACCTAGGTCATGCCAAAAGTGCATTTCTCCAAATTGGCACATAACTTGTGTTGTTGTAGTGTTTGGAGAACCCGTTGGATGTGGTGGAGGTGCTCTTCCCAACTCTGGCTGAAGATAAGGATGTCATCCAAGTATACCACTACAAATGAGTTGGTGAATGGCCACAAGATGTCATCCATTAGCGTCATGAATGTTGCAAGAGAATTTGTTAATCCAAAAGGCATAACCAACCATTTGAAAAGGCCCTCCTTGGCTTTGAAGGCAATATTCCACACATTGGAGGGTTCGATTGTTATCTGGTGATATCTTGACTTCAAATCAATCTTGCTGAAATATTTTCCCCACTTCAGTTGGTCCAAGAGGTCATCAATCTGTGGGATCAGGTACTTATTATGGACAGTGATCTTGTTCAGCGCCTGATAGTCAATACAAAGTATCCAAGTCCCATCCTTTTTCTATACCAACATGATCGGGCTCCCACAGGGCCATGAACTAGGATGGATGTGACCTTTCTGCAACAGCTCCTGAATCTGCCTCTTGATTTCATCATTCTCCAAAACAAAGTGCCGATAAATTGGTCCATTGGGTAGTGGCACACCTAGGGTTAGATCGATGGAGTGCTTGACCTGACAGTGCAGAGGAGCCCCTGCGGGGGAGGTGAAGATGTCCTCGTACTCCTCCATGACCTTGTCCATCTATAGTTGTCGTGTGGAGGGGCCTTGTCTAGAGGTTGTGGCCATCATCTTCTTCTTTCCTTGAGGGCGTATCATCAGGAAAAAAAATTCCCAGTTTTGGAAATGAGCTTACTGCATTGTTTTGCAGTAACCAAAGAGATGGCGGTAGGCGGTGCTACCTACGGTATCATGTACAACTTATTTCCCAAAGTAACAATAACAACATGGGGACTTGATTCATACACCACATTTGGCTTCCACAAGTATGGTTGTCCTAATAATACATCACAAACTTCAAGGGGAGCAATGTCATACAATACCTCATCCATGAAGGGCTTGATGTTGTATGGAAGGTGACACTGCTGGCTCACGCGAAGATCCCATCCTTGGTGAAGCCACTCGATGGTGTACGGTTGTGGATATGTTGTGGTTGGTAAGTCCAACTGCTTCATGACCTATGCCAAAATGAGGTTCTTTTGGCTCCCGCTGTTGACAATGAACTATAGCGGGGAGCCCTTTACCCACATCTGGGAGTGGAAGAGACGCTCCTCCTCCTCTGGATTTTTGGGTTCCTCCTTCTGGATATTTGTGGTGGCAATGGTGGAATTTGGCTCCACATCAATAATTTGCTTCCCTTTGTCATTCCCCTTGTCGGGTTCTGACTCAGAGTCGGAACATGGATCTGATTCTGAAACCTTTAGCTCGGCCACCAGTGACTACTTGAACAGACACTCACTTGTGTTGTGAGTGGAGATCTTATGGAACTCACACCACTTTCCCGTGCCCTTTTTCGGCTTTGCGGCACTATTCTTTGCTTGCATCTTTGGTGGGTTGTCTTGGGCTCCCTTGCCATGGATTTTTCCTTTGTTTTATGGTTTGGGGGCACCTTTCCCTTGCTTTGGATTCGCAGATCCAAAATCTCGCTTCTTCTGTTTAAACTTTTGCTCGACCTTGATGACATATCTGTATGCTGTGCCGAGCGAGGAGATGTTCAGGAATTCTATTTCTTCCTGGATGTACTTGTGTAGGAAGACGCAGTATTTGAGTACCAAACGCTGCTCCAAATCCTTGATACCCAACTTTGTGTAAAGGGTATGGAAAATATTGGTAAACTCCGGCACGTCTTGGTCCCTTCCCTGTCGTAGCATGGTCCACTTTATATATTGATCCTCATAGATTCTGACAGGGTAGTTCTGCTCCTTGATGGCATCCCGGAATGAATTCCAAGTGGGTGTGGCTGAAAATAGTGAGCCTGTACTTTCATCCTTCTACTCGCAGTAGGTTTCTGACCAGTCCTTGACATGGGCGGCTACTTTGAGAAGAGAGAAAATAATCTTTTCCCGACTTGAAAAATCATGAAGAGAAAAATAACCCTCTAGCAGATTTAACCATTTATCGATGGCGTCTGCATCTATCTAACCCTCAAATATGTGGATTTTAAAATTAACTTGTACCTTAAACGGTGTGGTGTTTCCAGAGTAGCTGTTGGAAGCTGATGCGTCACTACTGGGTAGCCACTGAAGGATTTGGGCAAAGTTGTCCATCATCGCATTCCTTTGTCACTCGAGGGCTTCTTCGAGCAAGATTTTGATAGGATCTCCTACCCCTTAGTCTTTCTTTTCATCCGCCATTGGAGGCCATCGGGATTTGCAAGACTAGTATTGCAAAGGTTCAACCAGTTCAAGCCCTAACTCCTTATATCTCGACCTCATTGGGGACATGCAAAGAAAAACAAAGAAAAAGCAAACCTGCTCTGATACTGATACCACTGATCAAGATTTAAACAGGAATGCAACAAATTATAGAGATAACCATAAACACAGAGATGTAGTGGAAATAATACTTCATTTCATTAATGTAAAATACTGAAATATGCTTACAAACAGAAATGGAAATAAACCAGTTAGGGCAATGGTAGCTTATCTATGAGAAGAGATGTGGCAGCTACATGCCTCTGAACTGTGTTACAATGAGGCTCAAAGGCCTATTTATTGTTGAGAAATAATGAAAAACCCTAAACATCCAAAAAACCTAACCCCAGAAGATGAAACGTGAAACTGTGGGCCTCGTTTGGGTAAATTGGTACATCAATTTCTCGGGGTCTTAACTTTGGTAGACGATCTTCATTTGACGCGCATAATATCTCGTTAGAAAGATATATCCAAGAACCACAACTTTGGGAAGAAAAATATCTGTTCATGGACCCATGGTCCATGGACCCATGTTGCTCCCAGGTTTCCCAAAAAATGTCGTTTAGGGCCTCAAAACGGCTTTGGAAGTTGAGGACCCAAAAAACTGCTAAAAATAATAAATTGTGCTAAAATTAAGGAAACTGAAAAGCTGAAAGAAACAATTGCTATGGGGTAAAGTGCACAAGATGAAAAATACCCTCAAAGGCCTTCCCGGGACCTTCGATAGACTGTAAGATTATCTGCAAAAGCTACCTATTACACACATGTTAATCTATCAGACATAAATTGATAGGGTATGTAAAGATGATCACCTTTGGTTCCCTCTAGATTCGCTTGGGGATCTCTGTGCGGCAAGAAGAACTCCTTCTAAGCCGGCTCCAAGACGATTCTTGCACAAAGGACAAATCAAACCAATCACAACATACACTTCTGAAAATTAATGTAAGAATCCATAACAAACATGTATAAATGTATAACTTATCTACTCAACTCGACAAGCATCAGAATGAACAAATAAATGCACAATTCACCGACACTTTGGAGTAGGGAACACATATGCAGTTCTATATTCAGAATGGAAGAGTGATTACAACAATCTGTTGTATCAACCTTCCTTACCCCTTCTTCCTCTCTCTCTCTCTCCTTCTTTCAGCTAGCTCCTTCAAGAATATGATAGTTCACAATAGCTCTATGGGCTATCCTTCCAAATTCTCTAACCCTTTTGCAATGGCCCTCTCGTTGCTTATTTAGCAATTGAATTAGGGCTGCCAAACTCCACCTATAGTTCATTAGGGAAAAAACCATGAACCTGCCCTGTTTACAAGCTTTTACCCATTTGCCTTCATTCTCGGAATAGAATTTCTCCAAATATCTTGATTTTTGGAGTTTCCTTTCTTTTCTTGCATAAATATAGGATTTAATATCTAGATATTTATGAGCATATTCATTGGCAGAACCTCTTGAACATCACTTAAGTTCACTAACTCTCCCCCTGGTCTAACAACAAGAGTTAGCAGGTTGACTAACGCTCCTTTATGCTTGGTAACAAGCTTTATAAAGCAGGTTGTCAGTGTATAGAGAGTGTTAGTGTGGATTCTGGGCCTACAACTATGGTCATTGATTTAGTCATCTTGTCTTTCTCCTCTGAGTTGATTACGAGGTCAATTTATCCTATAACAGATTCCCCCTAAAGTATGAGATCAGAGGCAAAGACGATGGCCGAAATATTTTATGAAAAAACACTGTAATTTGCTATCAAAATCTTTGTAGAGAGAGAGAGAAGTTTTAGGCGGCAAGGAAAACTTAATACAACAAAGATACATATATATAAACTACTAAAATCATGTCTTGAGTTGGGCATTCCCATGCTTAGTAGCTATGTCAGAGTAACTTTCTCCTCGGAGATATAACAATGCTAGCCGCCAATATGGCGCAGGGCGGATCTAGTGTCATAATAGATCATCTTGAAATAGCTGTCTCCAAAGAACAATATCGCAGCTTGGGAGAGGAAACAAGGCTAAATGATGCAAGCCTCTACCCAACGTCTTGATTCCCACTTCATCGAACATCATAGATCGGTACATGTGATAAAATGAGTTGACGTCGAACATGCATGAAATCATCTGATTACCAGCCAATAATGGAGACTGTTAATAGATGCGAGGAAGGCCACCAATAATGGTGATGGTCTCCAAGATGCACAGTGCAAACTAGCGAGTGTGAAATATTTTTTTGTCGTCGAACACTCGTAGAATTGCTTAACTAGGAGTCAATAATGAAAACCCGTGATCAAGCATAAGGTAACCTGCAACTAATGTCTGCAAGCACCAAGGCACTGCATGTGTTTCTGGGTTATCTTCCTAGATAGAGTGTTGAAGTCGATAGGAAGAAACCTGTCGAAAGGTAGGCAACAATGTGTCCTACATCAGTCGACACGAAACCGGACAAGGATGATTTTGTTTTTTGAAGAATCGTTTGAGCTTTTGGGTCTAAACAACGGAGGGAATGATGAAAGGATATGTAGGATTGGTTGATAGAGGAAACAAATAGGGACCCTTGAAAAATAGAAGGCATGACAACGGTTTTAACCAGATAGCACTAGACTCATGAACACTACAGAGTGTTTAAGATACAGAGATACAATTACATCAGGGTATATAGGCTAAAAACTCATAGGTTGGTAGGGTTCATACTGAGAGGCTATCAAAATGAAGGTTTATCTAAGGGAGTGCCATGTTCAAGGGAACGAATGCTGCTAAACCACACTTTCGAATACAGGATATAGTTGTATTGTCCACTTTCCCCGTCTAATTTTTTAATGAGTCCAGACGTGTAAACTCATCGATATTTTCATGTTTAAAGAGTTTGAAAAGGATCACAAAAAGAATGACTCTTTGTCCTATCTGATTAGTTTAATGAGTTCAGACAGGAAAACTCGTCGATTTTTTCATCTTTTAAGAGTCTGAAAAGTATCCTAAAAAGAACGACTCTATATCTTGTCTGTGTATTTAAAGAGTCCAAACTAGACAAGTCAGTGGTCTTTTCATATTTAGAGAGTCTGAAAAGATCGTAAAGAGAGACTCCATGGTGGTCCCTTTGTCATAGTTGTTAACCGGGTGTGACAAAAGGTTAATAGTATACCCAGATCGGTTACTTTTTTGTATTTTAATCTATTGAACCCGAATAAAGAGAAACCTTTTCCAATAGATGTCGACCTCATTTTGTTACGAGTACAAGGCAACAGACTAAACTCGTGTTTTGTCGTGACACTTTAACGAGCTCAGTAACAAAAACTCGGGTTTTTTCATTTTTTAACAAGCAAGAAAAAGTACTTGAAAGAATGCTCAGGTCATCTTTAGCATGTTTAATGAGCAGCAAGACATAGCTCGAGATTTTTTTGGTTTAAAGAGCGATAAAAAGTGCCTAAAAAGGATGCTCCATTGGTCTTTTTCAATTTAACGTTACAAGAGTCACACCCTTAGATAGTTACGTAACAAGGTTGGATTACAGACGTGATAATGGTTTGTCAATTGCATAACGATGAGCTGGGAGTCTAACCTGACCACCAGATTGGAGATGCCCCTTGATGACGCTTCTGTGAGAAGCGAAACGATGGACATGTACTCGACAATATTGTTGGTGGCGGTACCAAGAAAGACTCCCTCGAAGCAAAATCGTTCTGACTCGGGTGTATAGATGACCCAAGCAATTGATGCAATGTGCCATGTGTGACAAATGGCACCATCTGTGTATCCTATGTATGCTAAGGGCGATGATGGCATCAACATTGTGAGAAGAATGCATGAGACAAGTACTCCACTAAATAACAAAATAATCCAATCACATCAAAAAAGGTAAGAAAAACTTATGAATACATAAAATTACAAAGCACATTCCCATCATGACACTAGGCACAATACTTTTTCAGATAGAGCCTGTATGTGGTCTCCTTGAGTGGGATTTCGTCCCAATCCTGCAGTTCATATGCCCCTGAGGGGAGGACTTTCATTATGACATAGGGACCTAGCCAAATGGGTCGAAGTGTGCATGCCTCTAAGAGATTATCTTCTGGATGATATAGCGATACGAAATTGCCCTCTTGGAAAGAACAAAACCGAACCTCTTTTACAAATTGGGTTTGTACCTACTCCTTGTGAGCTGCGAGTGCCAAATTGGCATCTCGACGAGTTTTATCCAGTTGTTTGAGGTATAGTAGACGTTCTTCTTTGGCCGTGGGGTCGAGCATGGGTTCAACGGCTATTTCGAGGGAAGGAATTGGCCACCCATTTTGTTTTGCCTCGTCATAATGTTGGATATCATGCACGAAAAATGACACATTAAATTTGGGAATTTCCTCGTGAGACCAAGCAAATTCATCGTGGAATTCCTCATGTAGGCATGTGGAGCTTGCAATTTCCCTAGGACTGCAATCTGTTCGCATTTGGGTGTCTTCCACGATGTCTGTCGTGACAAAAATATCTGTGGGCATTGACCTGGAAGTGTCGTCCATATTTTCTTCCACCCTAAAAGTTTGGATGCTTGTATAGGGTGTGGAAATGATTTCGTTTATGTCAGAGGACAGGACTTGAAGAGGCATCATGTCTGAATCAGATTTCAGACCCCAAAGATGTCAATCCTCCCAATGCTTCTCTCCAAAACTCATGATTTTGTGAATGACTTCATCCGTATATGGGAGTTGATTGCATGGATCTAAAGGAGGAGTGGTTATGGGAAATTGGGTGGTACCGTTGGTGATAGCCAACATGACCAGAGATATGGATGTGGATTGAATGCCTTGGTAGGCTAATTCAGCCGGTGACAATGACATCTAGTCTCTGAATGTGCCAAGGTCTGAAGGTGTCGTTAGGATCCAGGGATCGGTCTATTCATGAGGAATTGATGAAAGCATGTTGACTGATTGTGGAACCTGCGACAATGGAAGAGGAAAACAACCCATCAGGGAGGAAGCCTTTAACAGACTGGTACCTATACTGACAAAACTATCAGTTACACTGCCAACTAGGGGTATGAAGCCATTTGGTAATGGTGAATAATCAGGGGTGCAGAAAGACAACTGACCCACTCTAATGACCTTTCCATCCAATGGAAATAGGATGATATGAAAGACAATGGATACGATGGTCGTCATGGCATATGTCCAACTGCGACCCAACAACAGATTATAGTCGAGTCTCTTGTCCAGGACGTCTACATCCACCGTTACTGTTTTCCTAGCTGAAGTGATGGGAAAATTGGCTAAGTATCCTTTTGGGACAAAGGTGTGGCCGTCGAAAGCTTTAAGGGAGTTCGACGGTGGAGAGAGGGTTGGGGAACACAAGACGAGCCAACATGAAGCTAACATGACACAGGTTGAAGCACCTTCGTTAATGAGAGTTCGATGTATACCTTTACCTTTCGAAGTGATATGCACATGAAATGCAAGCTAGTGGGAAAGGGGAGGTTTACACTTGTCCATGTCGAAAATAGCAAGCATGGAACTCGTAGGGTCAATACCCCTGATAGCCGAAAGCAAAGATTTCCTTTGGCTGGGGCATGTTTGTAATACTTCGAGCACTGACATGGCCGATGGTGCTTATGCCAAATCCTCTATGATGTTGTAGTGTTGGGTGGCACGTGCAGATGTGTTGTGTGTTGTGCGTCAAAGTGCCCCCTTGGGGGCTCGAATTACAAAGTCCTCAACTGGCCTTTTGATATGCAAATCATTGGGCGGTGATGGGTTTTGACCTACAAATGGTTCTACTACTGGAGTGACAGGAGCTTCATAAGATTTGTCTCTTGTGGTTAGTTCTACCGTTTCAAATGTGTAAACGATAGAACTTCCTTCACCAGCTGAAGGGTGTTGCGAACCGTCACTGCCCACTGATGTGGGTTGCGGTTGGTTGGAAACGAGATTTTGCTACTATTGATTAGGAAAAGGATTTCTAAGGACAGCAAGTGCCTTACTAGAATCTTTCTTGGTAAGGTAATCTATGCATTCTTGAAGACGCGGACAATGCCAGATTACGTGATATTCAAGATAGAGTTTGCCCGAATAGTTGGTGCCTTTAACATTTTCTATATCAGTAGGCGCAATGATATTCTATTTCGAGTTGGGCTACTTAGATGACTGCTCCTTAGAAGGAGTAGTCTTGTTCTTGTTCTTCTTGTTCTTGCTACCAGATTTCTATGTAGATTGCACATAGTTAATCGCAGTGGTAGGAAGAGCAGTCGCTTTGGTAGAGGGGTCCACTGCTAGCTTGGAAATGGAACCACTGAGTTGTTTTACAACAACCCTGGAGTTTGCGCCGATGATCGTGTCGGTGTGTGCTCCAGGGTGTTGAGTGGTGGGAGGATTGGGGTTACTGGGAGCATAGGGGATAATGTCGTAGAGAGTGCCAGAATGTGAATAAACCTTATGTCATGTTGGGCACAACATATGGATTATTTACCAAAGTAATAATCATAGAGCAAGTTCTAGATTCATATACAACATGTCGCTTCCAAAAGTATGGTTTTCCTAATAATACATCATAAATTTCAAGAGGAGAAACATCACACAGTACCTCATCCATGAAGGGCTTGATGTTATAGGGAAGGCGACACTGTTGCCTGACGCGGAGATTGCGTCCTTGGTGAAGCCACCTGATGGTGTATGACTATGAATGTGTTGTATTCGATAGACCCAACCGCTTCATGACCTTTTCTAAAATGAGGTTATTTTGGCTCCCACTGTCGACAATGAACTGTAGTGGAGAACCCTTCACCACATCTGTGAGTGGAAGAGGCGTTCTGCTTGTTACACAATATTTTGTCACGCCTCCTGCGCTTCCTTGTGACATACCTTGAAGTGCCTGAAACATGACCATAATTCAATGTACCCATTCATATATGCATTTCATATCCTCCCTAAGAAGTTAATTGGAAAATTCCTTGAGCTTCCCTTGAAGGAAATAGCTCTTAAACCCTAATTTGAGAATCATCGCTCTAATGAGACTAAAAACCATGATGGTCACATGCTGCACTATACCAGACCCATGCTTGAATTGCTCTGTTTACTTGTATACCCGTGACAATCCCAAAAAGGAAATTTTCCCAAAGAGGATGAGAAGCTTCATGATCTAGAAGCTTCCAGAGTGGCGAGCTGGAGGTTTTTTGACATAGAAGAGGTCGAATTCTCCCAACTTGGCCTCTTGGTACTATCCCTATGAACTACCTCCCTGAGATAAGGGCCTACTCCTATCTTTGGAGAGATCCTAAGTCCCTTTCCCAACCTATATATTCATCCTCTCCCATTCCCAAATGGTTAGAGGTTGGTTGGTCTATGCGTATTTGCACCCTTATGCTAAGATTGTGCCTATATGCTACTCATTTTGCTTGGAGAAGGAGTGCTTGGGGATCTTAACTTGGACTTGGATATTCATTCAAGGAGAGACTATCAACATCAAGGCTTAGTTGGATGCTTCCTTTATTTTCTATTAATAGACAACTATTGGTTCATTTTCCCTAAATGTGTATGCTCATGTATCATTTAGCTTAACATTCCCTGATTAGTTAAGTAGGTTGCTTTTGAATACGCTATTTGTATTTTCATGTCTTGTTGTGTCTTGACCTCTTGTGCAGGTGCATAAACGTCGAGAGAATTAGGAACGAGCCTGTGACACAAGTGATTCAACGTCTTCAAAGGAGATCGAAATAACATCAGAACAAGGTAGGTCATCTTCTTCAGCTCTCTTTTCAATTGCAACTTAGGAAAGTGTCTAATAGATTGTCACTTTGATTGCTAGACCCACTCATTGGGCTAGAGGGATCCTCTCTGTCCCTACAAAGGATTTATCTGGACAACAAAATGGTGACTCCAATGGGGAAGCTATAACCCTTTCCATTCAATCCTTACCTTGAATTTGTGATTATTTTAACCAACTGTCAGTTTTCTATCATGTTTGTTTTTCTGTAACTATTTTCACTTGTTGGTGATTTCTTGAGGACACTGATTTTTGTCTGGTCTTGAATATTTTTTTATCTTTTCTTCATTTTTCTCGCCCATCGTCATTTTCTTCCTAACAGTCATGATGACATCGACGATTTTTTAAGTACAGTCGTGATTATAACTCTTTTGCCTATTACAGGTGCGATGATCCCAGAGTATAAGAGAAAATAGGGTTTTCCTTCTTATTCAGTCTCTATGTCCTCTATCAGTGATTTTATAGAATGTCTATGGTGGTTTTGATTGATTATCTTGATTAATTTGCAAAATTTGTCTTGTTGGCTTTGAAGTGAAATTTGATTGAGTTCTAGAGTTTCAAGTCAATTTCTCATCACTTGCTGCTTGTTGGTGTCATTGAGATGCTTGTTTTGTTGAATTGATTGAGTGTTGTTTTATGTGGAAATCATTGAAAACATCATTTTGCATTTGTTTTAGCTTGTACTTCAAGATTTACTTTTTGTGAAAATGCATTAGATTAGTTTCATTGAAAAGTTATCTTTTGATATTGTTCATTGAAAATAGATCACATTTTCAGTGATTGAAAGCTAAAAATTATATCAGATGCATCAAATCATTCAAAACAAAAAGAAATGTATGATTCATATAAATGCATCTTAGTAAAGTCAAAATTATTTTTCTTTCGAAAAGTTGTGTTTAGGATAGCGAAAACAAGAAATCTTTTTTACTTTTGGCATTGCATCTAGTGAAATGAAAGATTAGATTTTGTTTTCACATTTTTCATTTGGAAGACGAAATTGAAAGTTAGTGGAAGGATTTTTGCATGATGCATTTTGTTTGATGCATTATTGATTGAAATTTATTCCCTTAATTAGTCTAGTTTTCATTCAAACGAAAAGTTTTATTTTTCTCATATAGTTGCATCTTAGGTGTTCAAGTGACATCGTTAAGGACATGAAATCGAAACATAATTTCAAGATTAACTTTAAAATATATCAATTAATCTAAGGAGCATTTGAAACATTAACACTCATACTTAGTGGTCTAGGCTATAGACATGTTCCAGCGTTTAGAAAACTTAACAGTTGTCGTTCATAATACTCTTGCATTAGATAAGTGCTAGCACAAACTTGTGCTCCCCATACCATCAAATATATAAAGGGAGACCCTCATAGGTTGCAAACCTTTATCCATAGGAAGCTGAGTCTACCGCCCTATAAGCGTGATACACTGAACACAACATTCGGGGAGATTGCCTGCACATACGTCAAGTCCTTGGTAAATTTATTTGCTAAGGTGTATATTGCAGTTCACAGTTACTTGGTAATCATTTTTCCTAGAGTATCCTTAGTAGTCATTTTGATCTTTTCTGACTCCTTAAATTTGAAAATATCATCAAGCACTTGTCCTTTCAAGCTCACTAAACCAACAAAAGTGACTAGAGTCACCTTTTCGTCCTTTTCGCGACTCTTAAAATATGACAAGGAAAAGTTTTTGTTTCAAATTCTAAATTTAATTGATTGTGGAACAACATCCTTCCTGTGGAAATACTCCTTAGTAGATCTTAGGTTGATACTAATGGCAACATTTCCTAAGTTTACTAGTCAAGGACGCCCCTCTGATGGGAATCCTAGTCTGTTTCCTTCTTTTGGAAATACTGGTGCTCCCTATATGGCTACGTTGTCCCTTCCTGGATTGACCATTGGTCTGCCAATTTGGTTAATTTCGACCTCGGTGGTTGTGAGTGTCAAATTTTTTTTTCAATCGAGTTCTCCTCCACTTGAAAAACATCAACTTAATGTTGATCATAAAGTTGACCCCTTAGTTTCTTCGCCTATTTCTTCATGTCATTCTTCCTCTTCCCTGGGTGAAAGTCTGGATTCTAGTAACCAGGAAGCTAAGAAGAAGAAGAAGAAAATAAAGCAAGGGGGCAATCAAACAACTATTGTTACTGATGAAAATAATGAAGAAAAATATTCTAGCTAGCCGCAGAAAGTAAAATTCCCTTGCATGTTATTTAAGGGTGACCACCTTCTTTAGAATTGTCTTGGTATTCCTAGGGTCTTAAAAGTGTGGTCTACAGGTTCACATTGACCTTTGTCATCAACCTCTAGTGATCATGCTGGTGATAAACCTTCAACTAGTAATAGTAAAGCTCATAAGAAAAAGGGAAAAGTCAAATTTCCCTGTAAGTTGTGTGAAGGTAATCATCTCATTCACATTTTTCCTCTTATTGATCAAGCTTCCAAAGAGTTGGAAAACCTTACAGCTTCTCAACCTCGTCTTTCGACTGGGAATCGAAAGCTTTCCCCTGATCCTTCACTAGTTGATCCAGTGATTGATCAAAAGTCATATTTGGTCAACCCCACTCTCTCTGAAAGTGAGTCTTGTAAGTCTGTTCTCGACCAACCATTGGTTGAGAAACCTATAGACTTGACTCCACCTTCAGTTAACCGTACCTTTTAGGTAGAGAGTGAACCTCATACTGCTTAGGTTCTTCTGGTTTCTTCAGTTTCGAAAGAACTGGAGAGAAATCCTTCTGTTCCCGATGTGCATGAGAGTAGTTCTCATATTCCCATAGAGTAAGAGGGTAGTTCTCATGTTCCTACGACACCCCCTCCAAGTATTTTAGTCACTTCTTTGATTGGAGTTGATTGGCAAGACATCGCCTTCCATCTTATGTGCCTTTCCAGATTACAGTACAAGCTTACCATATGGTCATACCTAGCACATTCATAGATGAGGGTGCTTATATTAGCATCTTGTCCTCAACTGCTTGGCAAGCATTAGGTTCTCCTCAGCTTGTCCCTGTCACCCAAAATATGTTAGAGTTTAGCAGAGGAACCAGTCAACCATTAGGGATCCTTCCTAAGTTACCTATTACTTTGGGAGGGAATATTATCTATATAGAAGTGATGGTTGTCCAAGGCCTGTTGGACTTTAATCTACTCCTTGGCCGTGACTATGTTTATGTCATGGGATCTCTTGTGTCTTCTCTCTTTCGAGTGATGTGTTTCTCGCACGAAGGAAGCATTGTGATCATTGATCATCTTACATTTAGTGGTCTTGAATCAACTCCCACTCAACCATCATCCCTAAATGGCTCTTATGTGTAAGTGGTATCACCCTTGCCATAGGTTAATTATGTGGCCACTTGTTCCATGCCCACATCTACTGATGATCTAGCAGGTGATGTAGTACACCATGTACTGGGGGCACTGGAGCTTGATTTTTCATTTAGATCCCTGGACATGTATCCATTCTAGAGTGTTGTTATCCCATCTGATGAGAACCTCTTGGAAGCCATGGCCACTTTTGGTCTTTGAAAAAGGGATATGGAGCAAAGTTCTTTGTCTTCGGTCAATCTCATTAAAAAATGAAACAAGGACTGTGGAGCAGAGTTCCTGGTCTTGTGTCAATCTCCTTAAAAAATGAAATAAGCAATTTGGAGCAGAGTTCCTTGTCTTTTTCCAATCTCCTTAAAAAATGAAATAATAGGTGTGGAGCAGAGTTCCTTGTCTTGTGCCAAGCTCCTTAGAAATGAAACAAGGGGCGTGGAACAAAGTTCCTTGTCCTTTTCCAAGCTCCTTAAAAAGTGAAACAAGGGGTATGGAGCAAAGTTCCTTGTCTTGTGCCAAGCTCCTTAAAAAATTAAACAAAGGATGTGGATCAGAGTTCCTTGTCTTGTGCCAAGCTCCTTAGAAAATGAAACAAGGGATATAGAGCAAAGTTCTTGTACTTGTGTAAAGCTCCTTAAAAAATGAAACAAGGGATATGAGGATAGTTATTTTATTGCATCAACCTCGTTAAAAAATGAAATAGGTCATCATGAGCATGGTTATTTTCCTGTGTCAAGCTCGTTAAAAAATGAAACAAATCCCCTTCCAATTCGAGTCTTTGATTAGATCTCATAAAATCCCAGTCGAGTCTTTCACTTGATATTGTAAGTAAATATTCATTCCATCCACTTGTTAGTAACCAGTAGTCTACTTAGGTGAATGAAATGAAGCTTGGGGGGCATGTACCTCGAATTGAGTCATTATGCTAGGGGCATGAAAATTTATCTCAAGCATGGTTTATCTTTGTTTCAAGCTTGTGTAAAAATGAAACCAAATCCAAGCATAATTTGTTTCTATTTCAAGCTTGTGTAAAAATGAAACCAAATCCAAGCATAGTTTTTTCTCATGTTTCAATCTTATGAAAAATGAAACCATCTTCAAGAATAGTTTATCTTTGTTTCAATATTGTGTAAAAACGAAACCAAATCCAAGCATAGGTTTTTCTCATGTTTTAATCTTGTGTAAAAATGAAATTAGTCCCACTATACATCTCGTTATTTCCATTTTTAATAGTTGATTTTTACTGTATGAGCCTTGGTTTTTCATTCCATCGTCACCCTCTCTTTGTCCGATCATATGCTTTCACTTGGTTGTTTTACCATTTCCTGAGGAACATCTATGATGAGTGGTATTATTAGCCAACCTCTTAACCTTTACATGTTTTGAGCAGTTCCATCATCACCGGAACCAATTTCTATCCTTTTATACCACTCGTTCCTCCATGAGGAGTCATCTTTCAGCTCTTTTCAGACTTCAAAAATATGAAAATATTGTCGAGTACTTGTCTTTTTGAACTCGTTAAATTAAATGAATTGACATCATCTTAGTATACATTTACCCCTTTTTTGGGCTGAGATTGACTATTTATGAAAAAGGTACACCTTGGTCAATATGGTTAAGAGGTTCTTTCGAATATTGTTTTCTAACTTTTCGGGTTCGAGGGACAAATTATGAAAAGGGACCTGATGGATTTTTTTGTTTTTTCATCTCTTTTTCAAGCTCTCTAAATATGAAAAAGATACTTAGTTACTCTTTTGTCGAACTCGTAAAAATTAAACGAAGAAAGACTTGTCACCATGACAAGCCAAAGTTTCCCTTTCCTTGGACTCGTAAAACTTACTAGGATGGATTCATCTAAAGGGTGAACTTCTACTACAAGCATATGGTATCCTCTTCAAGCTTTTGTAAAAATAAAGAGGTACTCACTAGAAATAGTGGGGGGAAAAAGTGAAAGTGAAACATCTCTTGTATAGGAAACATGTCGCTCTTGAACATGACACTCATCTATTTCTCGTGTCGGGTTCGGGTTATCCTCACTCAGTCACTTGTCTTTCCATGTTTGGGTGATCCATTTTTCCTCTCATCTGACTATTCCACTTCGTCATTATGACCCTTGGTCCTATGTTGAGTCTAATGTTGCCACACTCCGGAGTCATGTTGCCAATATGTTCAAGAGAAGTCCTATCTGCATTTTACTACCTATACATTGTATGACCTTTTGTCACAGTCCTATATCATACTATTTTATTCCACTTTATTCATTTTTTCGTGTCGATGTTGAGGGAATCATTATGACTCGCCTTCAATGGGTCACTTCTTGTCAAATTTAGCTCATTATCTAGGAAGATGACTTAGAGACTACCTTTCAGTACCTTAGACATTGCATACCTTAATGGCAAGTTCTTCGCATCCAATGACACTATTGGCCTTCGAGCAGGTGATTCCATGAGTGTTAAACTTCAGCTTCATTATCACATGCACGGATCGTACTATCTTATCTTGAGAGTCATTGTCATTATGGGAGGTTCCTCTCGTGCCTATTGACGGTCCACATCAATGGCTGGTAATCAGGTGGTTTTCTAGCATGTTTGACTGCAACATGTTGATTTGCATGTTAGAATTCATACTTTGATCGGGTTGGCATGGAGTGTAGGACCTTCAGTCTTGTCCGATATGACTTACGCTGCATGGAGTTATGTGTTATTCATGATTGTACACATGTTTCTACTATACAGATGGCTTTGACCATACCGTGGGACTTTATATGTATGATAATGATCCTTCTATATCATATGGCTGCATCCATGCCTTGGATCTTAGATTTATAGATGATCCTTCTATATTGGATGGTTGTGCCCACGCCATGGATCCTTTCATATAGTCCTTATTATCCGGATGGATGCGTCCATACCATGGATTCATGTTTCGACATTAGATATGTATATTTATATGCATCCTTTATTTGCAGGTCTCCTTATAGTGTTTGTCCTCGCCCTTGCAAAAGCCCATAAAGCATCTAAGTCATCACTCCCTATTCTGCCTTCATGCTTTAGGGGGCATCTGTTACACAATATTTTGTCACACCTCCTGCACTTCCCTTTGACATACCCTGAAGTGCCCGAAACATGACCATACTTCAGTGTACTCATTCATATATGTAGTTCAAATCCTTCCTAAAACATTGATTGGAAAATTCCTTGAGCTTCCCCTAAAGGAAATAGCTCTTAAACCCTAATTTGAGAATCATCGCTTTTATGAGGCTAAAAACCGCGATGGTTTCTTGTTGCACTATACCAGAGCCATGATGGCATTACTCTATTTACTTATATACCCGTAATGATCCCAAAAAAGAAAATTTCCCAAAGACGATGAGAACCTTTGTGATCTAGAAGCTTCAAGAGCGGTGAGTTGGAGGTTGTTTAACATAGATGAGGTTGAATTCTCCCAACTTGGCCTCTTGGTCTTATCCCTAAGAGCTACCTCCTTGAGATAAGGATCTTATCCTATCTTTGGAGAGATCCTAACTCCCTTTCCCAGCCTATACATTCATCCTCTTCCATTCCCAAATGGTTAGAGGCTAGTTGGTCAATGCCTATTTGCACCCTTATGCTAAGATTGTGCCTATATGCTACTAATTTGGCTTGGAGAAGGAGTGCTTGGAGAGCCTAGCTTGGACTTGGATATTTATTCAAGGAGAGCCTATCAACATCAAGGCTTGGTTGTATGCTTCCCTTTATTTTCTATTAATATAAATCTGCTAATTAATTTTCCCTAAATGTGTATGCTCATGTATCATTTAGCTTAACATTCCTTGATCAGTGAAGTAGGTTTCTTTTGAATATGTTATTTGTATTTTAATGCGTTGTTGTGTCTTCATCTCTTGTGCAAGTGCATAAATGCTGAGAGCAGCAGGAACGAGCCCATGACACAAGTAACTCAAGGTCTTCAAAGGAAATCGAAATAGCATCAGAATGAGGTAGGTCGTCTTCTTCGTCTCTCTTTTCATTTGCAACATAGGAAAGTGTCTAGTAGATTGGCACTTCGGTTGCTAGACCTACTCATTGTGCTAGAGGGGTCATCTATGTCCGCAGAGAGGATTTACCTAGAGAACACCACCTCCTCAAGATCTTCAGGCTCATTCTAATAGGTCTTTGTGGTGGCCACACTGGAATTGGCCTTCACATCAATGATATGCTTCGCTTTGTCATTTCCCTTGTTAGGTTCTGACTCATAGTTAGAACATGCATCCGATTCAAAAGCCTCTATCTTAGCTACCAGTGACTGCATTGCCCGACACTCACTTGTCTTGTGAGTGGAGCACTTATGGGGCTCGCACCATTTTCCTGTGTCCTTCTTTTTCTTCGTTGTGTTGTTTTTTCTTTCGTCTTCAGCAGGTTGTCCTGGGTCACCTCGGCTTGGGTTTTTCCTCTGCTCTATGGTTTGGGGGAGCCTTTACCTTACATCATATTTGCAGATCCAAAGTCTCGCTTCTTCTATTTAAACTTTTTCTCAATCCTCACAACGTATTGGTACGCCGTGCTGAGCGAGGAGATGTCCATGAACTCCATCTCATCTTGGATGTACCTGTGCAAGAAACCGTAGTACTTGAGTACTAAATGTCACTCATAATCCTTTATACCCAACTTCATGTGAAGGGTATGGAAAAAAATTGGTAAACTACGACACATCTTGGTCCCTTCCTTATCGCAGCGTGGTCCACTTTATGTATTTATCCTCATAGCTCTAGATAGGGTAATACTGCTCCTTGATGGCATCCTGGAACGAATTCCAAGTGGGTGCAGCTGAAAATAGTGAAGTTGTATTTTTTTCCTTCTTGTCACGGAAGGTCTCCTACCAGTCCTTGACGTGGGGGATCTATTTGAGAAGTAATAATTTCCCACCTGGAAAAATAATGAACATAAAAATATCCTTCCAGAATATTTAACCATTTATCTATGGTGTCCGCATCTATCTGACCTTCAAATATGGGGATGTCAAAGTTAACTTGTACCTTAAAGGGTGTGACAATTCCTGTTGTTTAGGTAAATCCTCTCTGCAAATAGAGACGATCCTTCTAGCCCAATGAGTGGGTCTAGCAACCAAAGTGACAATCTACTAGAAACTTTCCTAAGTTGCAATTGAAAAGAGATACGAAGAAGATGGCCTACCTCATTCTGATGCTATATCGATCTCCTTTATTGAAGACCTTGAAACACTTGTGCCACGGTCTCGTTATTGCTGCTCTCAGTGTTTATGCACCTGCACAAGAGATCAAGTCATAGGAAGGAGAGAATCGGTCTCATCATGGTGATGAGTCTTTCGTCGTAAAATTTTAACGAGTCTGATGTAAGAATAAATTGGTGTCCTTTTCATATTTAGAGAGCTTGAAAAAGAGACGAAAAAAACTCCATCATGTCTCTTTTCGTAATTTGTCTCTCGAACCCAAAAAGGTAGAAAGCAATATTTGAGAGAACCTCTTGATCATGTCGACCAAGGTGTACCTTTTTCGTAAATAGTTAATCTTAGCCCAAAAAATGGGTAAACGTATACTGAGCTGACGTTAATTCATTTAATTTAACGAGTTCGAAATGACAAGTACTCGACGATCTTTTCAGTTTTTGAGAGTCATAAAAGGGCTTAAATATGACTCCGAGGGGGTTCCTTTTTCGTTTATTTTTAACGAGTCCAGTCCGAAAAAGAGATAAAATAAAAACTTGTGAGAATCAGTAAAAAATAATCACTGCCCACTGAAAGCACCTATAACCCCACAAAGAAATGCACCCATCATTGATATCGAGAAATAATAATAATAAAATATTATTGAAATATTGACAAAAAATGAGTTCAAAACATCAATAACCAAAAGTAACATTATTTTTTACCATTTTACCATAGTAAGTGACTTGAAAATCACTCGTGAGTGATCTCAGTTAAATAACTAATGAATGAAGGTATTATAGAATCATGTGCTGATGTATATCTATGTTATCTTAGGCAACAGATCGATCAGATTGCAAAATACACAGACATTGGAAAATGGAAAACAGTAAGAGAAACACAGTAAGAAAATGAAAGAACACAACAAATTAATAAGGAGTTCACCCTATTCTCTAGGGCTATGTCTCCGGTCCAGCTTTTAGTGGTGGCCTTCTTTTATTGTGTCTTTAAAGCAGAGATTTATAGTGAGGAGCTCAATTTGAGTCTCCTGAAATAGATAATGCTTGGTAGGGTGGTTCTTGGATTCTCCAAGCCACTAGAGTGCACAGACTCTTTCCCTTTCCAAGTCTTGTCCTGTTTGGTCTTTAATGGGAGGAGCCCAATGTGGTACTCAATTCCCAACAGATCCTCATAGAGATTGCTTGAACCTCTCAAGCCTTCTGTCTACTTGATGCTGCCTTACTCTACAGGTCAGCTCGGCTCTCTGTTTTTCTGCCTCTTGCTTCACTATCTCTTTCGTCTTTTTTTCACTGTTCCCTTCTCTAGTTCTTCCTTCTCTTCTCTGTTCTGTTCTCTGTCTGTTCATGGATTAAAGTCAATATGTCCTTGACTGTTCACTTCCTCTTCCACCCCTTCGGATTTCCTGCTACTGTTCGCTTGGAGTTCCCTGCATCTGCGTCATCACCAACGTCTCACAGGGAGGTGGCCACTTGTCCTCTCATGAACTGCGCCAGCTCTTCCTCAATGGTTTGGTATTTCAGTTACACTATGGAATGACTCATCCACCAATTCAGTGGTCAAATGAGACTTCAGACTTTTATATGTTGCGGCTTAATTCCCCCGTCAAATTTGGTTTTCCATTGGGTGCAATCTCTGCTGTCAGATCTGGAGCCCTCAGATCCTACAGTGTTCGCTCTTTTCGCGCAATTGACTTGCTCGACCATTAGCGCGTGATGAGAGGGAGTTTTCTCTCTCATCCAGCAGACACATGTCGTGCAATGAATGGAATCGCTCGTTCTCTGCCCAAATCCGCTTACCACCCAATATGCCTCTGATATACTGCCGGTTTTGTATCGCAAGACCTGCCTTTCGCCTTAGCGCTTTCCCTACAGTTTCCTGGCTTCCCATGCGACCGAGCGCTCAGGGCCTTTCCTTCTCTAGGGTTTTTGCCCAGCGATGTGCAATTAGAAATGGCCTTCGTTTCCCGATCCGAGCTTCCTAACTGCCAATTTGCCTCCTGCACGGTCTCCATGGGCCTCGGTCAACGCGCTTTGATCGAGGTCCTCTTCATTCCTTGCTGGCTACAAACTGCCACTGTCCAGAGGTCTTCCTGATAGCTCTTTGTTCATAAATTCGAAGTCTGTCCTGATTTGATACCATCATGGCACTTTGATAATTTTCATGGATCCAATTCAGATCACGGCCTTCACACTGAAAAAGCTTTTGGACCACCAAAAGTTGGTTTTGAAGCATTGACTAAGTGAGGGTACAATTGTCTCACTTGTCCAATCTCTATCCACTTTGCACTGCTTGGCTTTGAACCCTTGAGCCCAATTCTGAGGTACTCAACATCTCCCCTGCATGTCGTCCTCACCTTCTTGTCCAAAACTATGTCTTCCTACAATTAATTAAGATATTCAAGTAGCAGGTCATCAATAGAAGGCAATTGACTCTGATCTTCGGGATCCTCAATTAGTGAAGGCTCAAACAATCTCAAGCAATCTACATTTACAACTAAGTAGATGTGCATGTAAGATGGTAGATCAAGGTGAAAATCATCCTCACCAATCTTCTCAAGTATCTTGAAGGGTCCATAATTGATAGGCTTTAGCTTTTTACCTTCACCTTGCATCCTATCCTTGCTGATATATAGCCAGACTTGGTCACCAACTTTGAAACTATGCTCCATCCGATGCTTGTCATGCCTTGCCTTGTATTTGGCTTGGCCCTTTTCCAGCTGTTCCTGTACTGCCTGGTGGATATCTTGGATTTTTTCAATGAACCTAGTTTCCCTGTCCACATCACTATGTCCCTCAACTATGGCGTCTTTACCAAAGACAAAATCCAAAGGAGACCTTGGTGTGAAACCAAAACAGGTCTCAAAAGGAGATCTCTGTGTAGAAGAATGTTTTGCTCTGTTGTAAGCATGTTGCACATAACATAAATGTTCATACCAAAGCTTAGGATGTTTGCTGCAATATCCTCTAAGTAACTGGATCACTGTCCTGTTAACTACTTCTGTCTGGCCATCAGTTTGTGGATGAAAAGCTGTGCTTTTCTTTAGTTTGGTGTCCATCAATTCCCACAGACTCGACCAAAACTTCCCCACAAATCGGGTGTTTCAATCAGATACAATGGAAGTGGGTAATCCAAAATGAACCCATACATGTTCAAAAAATAGTTTTGCAGTTTGTTCAGCTGTAATCTGTTTATTACAAGGCATCAAAATACACATTTTGCTGAACCTATCCACAACAACATATAGGTAATCATGACCTTTCCTAGATTTAGGTAGTCCTCCAACAAAATCCATGGAAACACTTTCCCAAGGGTGAGAAGGAATTGGTAATGGAGTGTACAGGCCTAATTTTTTATTGTTGGGCTTGCTTTTAGCACACATAGTACACCCTCTTACATATCTAGAAACTGTCTCGTTCATTTTTGGCCAATAGCAAAATCTTTGCAGCTGTGCAACTGTTTTACTTACCCCAAAGTGACCTGATATTAGAGAAGTGTGCGCTTCTCAAATTATCTTTACTCTTTCAGTTTGTGGAATGCATAACTTCCCACAATGATATAAGAGTCAGTCCTTTACATGATAATCCAATTCTTCTACTTGTTTTCCTTGACTTAAAGTTGCATATACATCTTTAAAGTCTATATTTTGAGCATATTGTTCAATGTAACTCTCATGTAACACAGAATTATGATTAATTATAGTAGATGCATTGATAATGGGTCTAGATAACATATCTACAACTTTATTGTGTATGCCCTTCTTATATTTGATAACTAAATGAAACTGTTGTAGAAAACCCATCCATCTATAGTGCCTTGATTGCTACAACTTAGTTTGGGAGTGTAGATATTGAAGTGGTTGATGATCAGTATGTATTACTGCCTCTTTTCCCATTAAGTAATGTTTCCACTTTTTCACACTCTGTGCTAATGCATACAATTCTTTGTCATATGTAGGATAGTTAACTAGTGCTGAATTAAATGTCTCGGAATGATAACTTATGGGTTTACCATGTTGTGTCAACACTGCTCCCATGGCATAGTCACTGGCATTCGTTTGGATCTCAAATGGTCTTTGAAGATCAGGCAGTGCTAGTACAGGTGCTGTACTAATCTTTTCTTTCAAGGTGTCGAAGGCTTTCTGATGTTTGCCTCCCCACTGAAACACCTTGTTCAATCCTATTAAAGCATGTAATGGAGATGCATTTAAGGAAAAGTTAGAAATGAACTTCCTCCAATATTGTGTTGCTCCTATGAAGCTTCTAACTTCTGTAGTAGATTTGGGTTTAGGCTAGTTCACAATGACTGCCACCTTAGAGGGATCTATCTTCAACTCACCACCCCCTACTATATGACCCAAATAATTCAAATATGTTTTTCCAAATTCACATTTTGAGAGTTTAACATAAATTTTTTCTCTTTTCAAAACATCTAGTGTCTGCTTAACATGCTTTAAGTGTTCTTCCCACGTTTTGCTAAATATCATAATGTCATCCAAATACACAATAACAAAATCATCAAGAAAAGGTCTGAGTACATCATTCATTAATCTCATGAAATAGCAGGAGCATTAGTTAAGCCAAAAGGCATAACTAGCCACTCATACAATCCCTGCTTTGTTTTGAAAGCAATCTTCCATGCATCTTGTTTTCTGCAACTCTGACCTGATGTTATCCACTATGCAAGTCTAACTTGGAAAAATAAACAACTTATTTCAATTGATCTAAAATATCATTGATGCGAGGAAGGGGATAACGATTTTTGATTGTTATTTTATTCAGTGCCTAGTAATCAATGCACATTCTCCACGAGCCATCTTTCTTTCTCACCAAAACGATTGGTGACCCACATGGTGATGTGCTAGGTCTGATGAACTCCTTCTCGAGCAACTCCTACACCTGATTCTTGATTTCTGCGTTCTCTAAAGCGGACAACCTGTACTTTTCAATGTTAGGCAATGGAGCATCTTGCTGCAAAATAGTATCGTGCACTATTTCCTTTTTGGGTGGCAGACCTTTAGGTTCTTGAAAAAAGATATCATACTCTGAAACAACCTTTTCTAAATCAACTTGCTGTTTAGTATTACAACCCTCAAATACATTGGTTTTATCAAGTTTCTTTTCCTTTACAACCATCAGTAAGAATTGCTTGCATGAATTTATCATTCTTTTCATCTGCCCCGAGTTTATGAGAGTATAATTATTCTTGAGCTTATGAGCTCTTACAATGTATTCGATTCCCTCTTTAATAAGTAGATACTTGTTCTCAGCTCTATAGAAAATAGCTTTTCTATCATACAAGTAAGGACTTCCTAAAACAATCCAACATATATCCAAAGGAATTATGTCTAACTCAACCTCATCTACAAATGCTGACCCAAAAGAAAACTTGAGTTTTCATTGTTTAGTCACTTGTAGTTGTGCTTTAGCATTTAACCATCCTAATGGGTATGGTTTCTTGTGAGGTGTAGTCACTAATCCCAATTTCTTTACAATTGCTTCAGCAATTAAAATTTACTTGTGAGCCATTATCAAACAAAGTATCAATCTTTTGATGTTTAGAAATAACTCGAATATGGAAAATGTCATGTCTTTTTCTCTCATTTTCTTCATCAATAATAGATTGTGTAGAATTACTAGTAGATGCTTGAAAATTCTTACCTCTTATACCTGTGGCTGCAATAGTTGTTTTGTCTCCTGCGTCTGACCCCAAATCTTTCTTAATATCTGCAACAATATTCTTCTTCTTGCCCTCGAACTTCTTAGGTCTCAGCTCCGGATGCAGAATCCAACAGTACTCATCATCATGCCCATTCTTTTTACAATGAGTGCATGATGCCTTACTTTTCTGTGCAGTGCTAGCCTTCCTTGCTTTCCATTTTTGTTTTCTTTTCTCCTTATTCTTGCTTGCAGTGGGTTGGGATGATCCCCCAACTTCTGGACTTCCATTCTTTCCTCTAGCTTCTAGATGAGTAGCTTGGACAGATACCTCATCTATACTAGTGGGATTAAACATGAGGATAGTGTGCCTCATGTAGCTGTGTAGACCAACAATGTACTTCAACAGAGTCTCATGTGAGCCTAATGAGATTCCTAGAATCAACGCTCTCTTTCTAAATTTTTGAGTGTATCCCTGTATACTTTTCCCTTTCAACTGTCGAAGAGTTTGCCAGCTCATCATGGCTTGCTACATGTAGGCCAATGGATAGAACTGCTTTTTGATTGCAGAAACAAATTCACTCCAGATAAAAATGGTCTTACCATGTCTTTTCATGTTAGCTTGGGTCTTGCCTTCCCTCCAAACTAAGGCAGTGCCTCCAAGGCGTAGGCTTGCCAGTTGAATCTTGCTCTTGACTGAATCGATATTCTGCACTCTGCAATAAACATCAATTTGTCTAATCCAATTGTCCAGTTTTTTTGCATTCAACTCTCCATCATATATAGGTAAATCAAATTTAACATCCAGTTTAATCAAAGATGCCTTCTTTTTATGTTCAGGGCTATTAGGAGGTGTGAGAAAGCTTTCTTCTTTCCCCTTGCCTTTTGAGTGGTCATGGAAGTGAGACTCATCTTCTCCATTTGGAGCCTAATGAATCTTCATCTTTGTGTTTTCTAAAATCCCTATACATTTACTCTACCATGGACTTTATGGCTAGGAAACTATCTATGAATTGAGGGTTTGGCCCCATAGAACCTTCCTCTAACATTGTCTCCCGAGGATAGACTCTCCCAATTTCAAGATTAGTTTCGACCAACTCTCCTCCTAATTTGAGCTTTGATCTAGTTAGAATTCAACAGCTAAACCCAACACAAGCTTGTCTAACCTTAACAACCTTGGGCTCTGATACCTCTTGATCTGAAAATCACTCGTGAGCGACCTCAGTTAATTAAATAATGAATGAAGGTATTACAGACTCATGTGTTGTTGTGTGTCTATGTTATCTTAGGCAACGAATCGATCAGATTGCAAAATACACACACACTAGAAAATGGAAAACAGTAAGAGAAACAAAGTAAGAAAATACAAGAACACAACAAATTAATAGGGAGTTCACCCAATCCTCCTAGGCTACGTCTCTGGTCCAGCTTTCAGTGGTGGCCTTTTCTTATTGTGTCTTTAAAGCAGAGTTTTTACAATGAGGAGCTCAATTTGAGTCTCTTGAAACAGATGATGCTTAGCAGGGTGATTCTTGGATTCCCCAAGCCACTAGAGTGCACAAACTCTTCCTTACTAAGTCTTGACCTCAACTGGTCTTGAATGGGATGAGCCCAATTTGGTACTCAGTTCCTGACAGATATCCTCTTAGGGATTGCTCGAACCTCTCAAGCCCTCTGTCTGCGCAATGCTACCTTACTCTGTAGTTTAGCTCAGCTCTTTGTTTCCTGCTTCTTGCTTATTCTCTGTTCTGTCTCTCTGTCTCACTGTCTCCTTCTTTCTTACAGTGCTTGCTTCGCTCTCGCTTCGCGCTCTCCCTGTCTCTGTTTATCTGTTCATGGCTTAAAGCCAATTTGTCTCATGACTGTTCGCTTCCACTTCCGCCCCTTCGGATTGCCTGATGTTGTTCGCTTGGAGTTCCTTGCCTCTACGCCATTGTCACTATGTAATGTCTCACAAGGAAGTGGCCAATTATCCTCTCACGAATTGCGCCAACTCTTCCTCAAACAGTTTGGTATTTCGGTTACGTTCTGTAATGATTCATTCGCCAACTCAACGATCAAATTGGACTTCAGACTTTATACGTCGCAACTTAATTCTCCCTCCAGATCCGGTCATTTATCGGGCACAATCTCCGCCGTCAGATCTGGAGCCCCCAGATCCTATGGTGTTCGCTTTTATCGCACGGTTGACTTACTCGACCGTTAGCCCGCGATGAGAGGCGGTTTTCTCTCTCATCCGTTGGACACGTGTCGTGCAATGTATGGAAGCACTCGTTCTCCTGCCAAATCCGCTTACCACCCAACATGCCTCCGATACTCTGCTGGTTTTGGGGCGCGGGACCTGCCTTTCGCTTTAGTGCTTTTCCCATGGTTTTCGGCTTTTCCTTATGACCGAGTGCTCAGGGCCTTTCCATTTCGAAGGGTTTTTCCCAACGATGCGTGATTAGCGCTAATTGCGCATCAAAAATGACCTCTGTTTTTCGATCTGGACTTCCTAACTGCTAATTTGCGTCCTACGTGGTCTCCATGGGCCTTGGTCAGCGTGCTTTGACCGAGGTCCTCATCGTTCCTTGCTGGCTACAAACTACCACTGTCTAGAGGTCTTCCCGATAGCTCTTTGTTCACAATTTTTTGAAGTCTGACCTGATTTGAGACAGTCATAGCACTTTGATAATTTTCATGGATCCCATTCGGATCACTAATGGTGTCCGGGATCAAGGAATCCGCCTTGATGTGCACCCCCCGGTAAAATCCTCATGAATGAACCAACTTTGGGACCTGCCGTCATGACATCGTGATCTTCAAGGCGAAGGTGTTTCAACCCTTCTAGACCAAGTCACGAGGGAGTGCTAGTGGGTGAGATCAGGGACACTGTCCCACCCCTCCCATGTAGTTCCATCCACTTTTACAAACCCATCACCCATATGTGAGTCATTTGGCCAAGCAACTAATCTGTGTCTGCAACCACTAACATCTCGTCAAAATATAGATAAACATATATAGTGGGTTTCAAAATTAACTTTTAATTTCAAAGGTAAAATAATATAATTTTTTTCCATCAAACCAGTTGTCGTCAACTCGTCATATGCGAGTGCCTCTGGTGGTTTCCTGCCATACTCAATAATCATTAGTAACAAGGTTCCTCAGTGTTAGTTATTGTCATAATAGCATCATTAACAACACCTAGTCATTCACATCATTGTTCATAGTAAGCCCGAACTAATGAAAGTAGGTAACATAGGGGACACATCCATCATGGCTATCATCATCAAAACATCAATGGAAACATACATATCCATTAAGCTATCACCATATTAACATTAATAGAAATATACCTATCCATCAAGTTTATCATCATCATGATTTTAATAGAGAGCATACATATCCTTTACTGCCATCATCATCATAAATTCAATAAAGACCAAACTTAACCATTTAGTATTACAATCAACATAATACCAATATATAACATACATAACCATTCATGTTATCTTCATCATAATATCAATGGAGAACATACATAAACATCATAACCATGAATATCTCAATCAATAATAATAGCGTCATGTGCCCGGATCCTCAAACTGAGGTCCTCAAAGAATAATGTGTGGGCCTTAGGGCTAAATAAATGTTAGCGTCATATCACTATCAGTCAATTAGAGTGGGCACTACATACACCCCCTCTTAATAATAGACTTCGTCCCGAAGTTCTTGGAATAGGTAAGGAAAATGGTGACGCATCTCCTCGGCGTCCTCCCAAGTAGCTGAACTGGGACTATAATTGTCCCACTCGACCTTAACTTGGTCCACTAACCACTATCTAATCTACAAAGTTCGTTGGTCCAGTATGTGAAATGGTTCGGCCATTACTGTTCCCTTGACTGAAACCTGCAAATGATGAAAGCCAATAACATGCGAAGGATATGAAATATAATGACATAAAACATAAATATGAAACACATCATGCATACGTGCTCAAGATGGAGGTAAGGCAAGCCTATATGCCACCAACCCTTTCCTTTCTAAGATTTCAAAAGGTCCCACAAACCGTGGAGACAATTTTTCTCCCTTTTCAAATTCTTATAGAGCTTATTTTGGGGCCTTACTCTCAGGAACACTCTATCTCCCAATTAATAACTTTGGTCTACCCGATGAGCATCGACATAGCTCTTTTGTCGATCTTGCACTTCCTTTAGCCTCTCCCTAATCATAGTCATTTGTTTTTCCATATCTTTCACTACTTCTGGTCTTGTTAATACTCGGTCCTCTAGTCGGCCCCAACTGAGAGGTGTTCTACAAGTTCTTCCCTATAAGAATTCAATTAGCGCCATCTTGATGGAACTCTGATAACTATTATTGTAAGCAAATTCCACGAGGGGTAATAACTCCTCCCATCTCTTTTGTTGGTTCATCACATACATCTGAAGCATGTCTTCGAGGATTTGATTAGTCCTTTCTGTTTGCCTATCTATCTCAGGGTGATAAGCAGTGCTGAAGCTCAACTTGGTTCCTAAAGCTTCTTGGAAACTTGTCCAAAACCTTCCTGTAAACACTACACCCCTATCAAATATGTTCTTCCTAGGCACTTCATGCAATCTCATAATCTCATCAATAAAATATGTCTATTTCTGGTGCCTTATATGTAGTCTTAATTGGTATGAAATGGGTGCTCTTGGTCAACATGTCCACCATTACAAATATGGAATCATGTCTTCTTGAGGTCATTGGTAGTCCCACAATGAAGTCCATTGATATAACTTCCCATTTTGATTTTGGTATCTCATGGAGTTACAATCACCCTGTCGGATGTCTGCGTTCAACTTTTACTCACTGACACTCTAAGAATCTTGTTACCAATTTTATGATGTCCTTCTTCATCCCTTTCCAGAAGAAGAGTGGTCTCAAGTTAGCACTCATCTTCTTAACACTAGGGTGTGCCATCTATACTGTGTGATGTGCTTCATTCAATATTAACTCGCGTATATGTTCATTCGGTGGTACATATATCCTTCCCCGAAATTGTACTAGCCCATCATTATCAAGGGAGTATTCTTCATATTTTGGGACCCTCATTTAATCCTCCCTCAAACTTTTGCTAATCTCCTAATACCAAGTGTCTTTAAATTGTAAATAAAGTAGTTTCTCCCTGAAATTTGTATGCACATATATTTGGTAAGAATATTGTTGTTCAAAGTGCACAATGCTATAACTCGATTGAAAAACTAAACAAAAAAAACTTGAAACACCATCCATGCTGAAAACAAATTATTACATAAAAACACTATTGGTTGGTTTTGTGCTCTGTGTAGATCTTCTTGAACTGATTTTGATAGAGTCAACACTATAAAGCAACTTTTAGTAGATATTTATTGGCTATTGCAAGAAGTTTCTAACCCCGTGATCCCTTAGAAGCCATAAGCTTAGATTTTTCCTCTTGTCTCATGTATGAAGTATAAAATTGTCACGATGACACTCAATCTTCTCCAAGGCCCACTAGAGCTTGGCATGCCCCATGGTTTTATCCCGATGTTTTTGTAAACCTAAGATATGGGCCATTCTTATTTGTAGACTACTTCTTATTAGAAGTATTCACACCCCTTCTTGTGTCTACCTATGCAACTAGTGACAAAAGCCGAATAATAAAAATTCTTGATTTGCATGTTGTATTTATCTCATGAAAATGCAACTAGTGATAAAAGCAGAATAATAGCCTACTGTATCTGGAAAAATTCTTGATTTACATGTTGTATTTATCTTATTTGCATAAGGCATGCATCCTCACAAAACTATTAGGAAATTTCAACTGATGTACCCATTTGAACAGTGTATAGCCAAAAAGCACTAAGCTTGTATTTTTCTAAGTTCTTAGATGGGTTTCTATTTGTTTGTTTTATTCAGATAATGCTAAAATCTATACATCTTTTGCAAACTGAAAGTGTTAATATTCATGTTGAAATAGAATGCTTCATATTAGGCATTGAGTTGTTGTCAGAAGGATTAGCATTTGTCAACTTGTCGTTGTACTAATTCTCTTACACTATTTCTTTTACTTTCTAACATCTTTTTTGTTGTTGCTGAAAAGATGTTCTCAGGACCCTCTCCAATATTTTTCAGCTGTCGACATTTTCAACATCGGTATTTACAACAGCCCTTTGTTTTCTCTAACTCTCAGATCAACCCATTGGGGCCCATCACCCCTCGGGGAAGTACTCACCAAAATATGGCTTTTCACAATTGATGCAAGGCAACTTGAATCATATAGCTCCTTGGTGGGGAAAAACTTGGAAGATGAAATTTCCCTCAAAAGAAAAATTTGTTATATGGCTGATTCTAAGGAAAATAGCCCCCACTTGGGACTACTTATAGAACCATTATTTTCAAGGACCCATCAAATGCTTCCTATGGTCAATGGATGAAGAAACTATTGATCATTTTTATTCTCCAATTACACAATCTATTTGGGCTAAAATACAAGATTAGAAGACCTGTCATACCCTTGGGATGGCCCTTTGGTTGAAGATAGCCTAAAAGCTTGGCTGTCAACATCTCACAAAGTCAACATAAGGCTCTTCCTCTTACCATGGCTAGGGGAATATGATTGGAGAGCAATCAGACAATCTTTGATAAATTTGCTCCCTCTTCCATTAAAATTGCCATTACTAGTTCAACCATCATGGAATCTTTTAGATCCAACAACGAAAATCAGCTGAAGGCACCAAATGCATATATCTCCATACAAAAAGACTTCCCTTGGGTTTTATTTGATGGTGTTTCCCAAAAGAATCTCCGCAAGGAAGTGCAAGTGGCATTCACCACCTCTCTATTTCACAACACATTTCCTTCACAGCAGGACTTGGGTGAGTCTCAAATAATTATACAAAGATTATGGCTTTAAAATTAGTACTTCCGTTGCCATTGGAAAAAAGCATTTGACATCTATATATGGATACTCCCTCTTGATTATAAATTGAAGAGTCTCAACAGTTTACATAACTATTCTCTACAGCCACTCTTTCATTCAGCGTAGTCAACAACTTACTAGCACTTTTCTCAGATCTCCTATGACCATGTCAACGAGGACATGAATCAAGAAGCAGACTACTTCTCAAAAGCTCGTTTAGAGCTGGAAACATGGAAGATTACAATAGCAGAAGAAGGCAACTCTATAGAACATCTTCTTGTGCCTTGGCTATAAATAATGTCTACTCTTTATATCTCTGTTTTGCCATAAGTTTTTTTTTTTTTTGGAATTTTTATGAACTCTTATCAATTACTATATGAGAACACATCAACGATTTAAGTTTTTTTTTTTTTTGGAAAGATGTATTTAATGGACAGTCAACAGAAAGTATTATGGATATAGTTCTGACGCTGGTATATGTATGGACAACAATCTGGGGCACCTTTTTGTAAAGATGGGATGCTGAAAAGCATGTATGGATGTAATTTTATTTATACTTGATAAAATTACAGAAATTGAAAGAGAATCAGAGAATGAATTCTAGAATGCATACATACACTGGTACCTTGGTTCTACCATCGATCTAATTGGGATGACAGAGTGTGAAATACAACTCTTTCCTGGAACATATTTCCAAGGGTGAATAGAGCCGTGAAAGAAGATAGGGATAGTGAATTGGAAGCATCTTTTCCCACAAGGAGTCCGAATTGTCAGCCGACCTGAATGTCTGATTGACAGCTCTAAGCCTGCAAACATCTCTGGGTGTAGTGAAGCAGAGCATGTGCGATATGCAGCGCTCTGGAAAATCCCCCATCATCGTCATTGCCCTTTTATCATTCTCCTCCATTTACTAGGGTTACAATCTAATCTGAAGCGTTTCAATACCCAGATTCCTACGTTTGATATATTCCAAGGAAGAGGAGCACTAAACCGTTCAAATGACCAAGTAACTCCAAAGTTATCATCTAGTAACTATTATAAAATTTAATACACTTTGTTGACTTGGAGGAATAGTCCAAATTTGGCACCTTCATACCAAGCTTTCTATTATTCTTCTGTTCCGAGCTAAATTAAAATGCCCAGAAACTAACAGGGCCCAAAACTTACTAGTGCACAGTACAAATGATGCGACTGTTACCATTTATCTGTAAAGCACCCCAAAACTTTTAAACACTGAAAAAATGAGACAAATATTCAAACCTGTTTCCATCAATGTGCTACAAAGCGCGAACTTCACAACGCAGAGGTCACCGAAATGCGCTTCTAATCGTGGCTATATCACCTTGCAAAGCATTACAGGAGAACTATTCAACCCCCAAAAATTAGAATACCGTCAACTGATTAACAAAGCCCTTTTTCTTCTAACGAAATATAGCAAGAAAAACCTGATATTAGATGTTGTCGAGCAACAATCGAATCGCCCATCTGTATTTACGCGACTGAAACGATATCTCGACCTTAATGTACTCATAATGAAACCGAACATACCAGCTCGGCTTCTACAGTAATGGAAAGTAGCTCAAAAAGTCATTTGATCAAGAAAACCCTGTTGTTGGAGAATAAATAGATGCTCTCACTTCCAAACCCTAAGGATAGATACAAACCCTCACGGCTATACCTTAAAAACCTTCAAGAAAATTGATTTTGTGATGGTTGAGTTAGATGACTCCCTTAATGATCCAATGTGCAGAAGGAAGGAAAAATTTACCCTAAAACCCTTAACATCCTTCTCATCCATCAAACACTCAATATTATGAGGATCCTCGGCATTGGCCTTTTTGAGCTTCTCGCAGGTAGCCCGCATCCTTATGCTTGCGCGGAGGTTTGCAGTTATAATAGTCTTTTCTAAATTTTGTGACAAAGTAATTGAATAGAACTTTGTCAAAGTATCTACCACTTAAAGGTCTATCAAATGCACGTGAGAGGATCTTAAGATGACCTTTCCAGAAGGCAGCAACATAGACTTGCGTATTACTGTGGCCGTCATCGACGAATATAGCGTAAATTGGATTGGTATCCTGCAAATCTATATTGTAAATGCCATATGCAAGGGCAATGGCAGTGGACTTGTGCAACAGATGGAGAGGATTTAGGTTAGCTATGAAGATTAGTTTAAGTAAGCTTGCCTCTGTAATTCCATGAAGTAGGTCGGTATTCTGTTTACACAATCAAAAACCGCTGATGTTTCCAAATTCTTCGTGGCTATTCCCTTTAAATGCGATAGAAGCATACCTAAGACTTCCATCCTGGTGAATACTTTGTCCTGTTCTTCTACGTACCGAACGTGAATCAGAATACCGCCATCCGGTGCTTCCGAGGCTTTAAAGGAGAACACGCAATATCGTGTTGGACCTCTTGATCCCATAACTTCCTTCTGATTAAACACTCGATTTGCATAATGGTGGTTTTTAGATTCATTGTTGCTGAGGCCTGTTGTCATGCCCAGAAACCGCTGCTTATCGCCGAAACACACCATCGTCGGCGTTTCCCACTTGGATTCATCATTGAGAATCATATAAATGTCGCATTGCTTTGCGACAGCTACAACACAGTTCTCATTCCCAATGTTGAGCCCAATGTCGAGCCCAACAATGCTCATCTTTATAGGAAATTCAAGGCAAATTGCTCAAAATATCATGAATTTTCCTTTGAAATTGACGAATTTGGCTTTTCTAAAAATGTAGGGGAAATTTGCTAACAATACTAGAAACCCAGCCTTGGTAAAGTGAAGTTAAGCTCAAAACTAGCAAATTTTATAGAAAATTCGTCAGAATCCATAACCTAACTTGAATTTGGACAATTCGATGTCAAATGATCAAATTTGAGTTCAGAATAGTTGTCTTAGAGAAAATACGCTAAAATTGGTTGTTTGCGGAGGATTTTGACGACATATTACATATCTACTTCAACAGGGATCGATTCAGTGTAGGTGCAACCAAAATTTGGAAATGGAGATTTGTCAGGACCAACTAATTTCGCCTGCATTAAATTCGTAATCGTGATATTTAACAAAACTAGTCATGCATGCATAGGTCCATAGGTCTCAAGGGTTCAACATAGCTCTGATACCAAGTGTAAGGACCACATATTTACTATATATTTATTTTTCTTTTCAAAATAAATCACAATAAAATACAACCAGAAGAGAAAAAAACATTGGGGATTCAAATTTATTTAGCACTATCTAACACATCCTTGAATTTCATTTCGCTGAACATATCATAAAATTTACCTATATTTAACTAAGGCCATAAAGAAATCATATAAAATAATATTGCAACACATATGTACCGTTCACTAGAAGATGAGATGCCACTTGATTTGCCGTTACTTGTCTTCCCTTGTTGTCGGTCACCTCCGGGTGTGAATGATGACGTACTTGATCTGAATGTGATGACCCACCAGTTAACCTCCCAGCCTACTCCTTGGGTACTCTTCTTCCCCACGGACCCCCTAGCTACAATGGGGTTGTACAATGGAGGAATGTAATAGCTAGTAGAGGAGAGCACTCCTTGGCTCAAGAGTCCCCTCTCTAAAATCCTCTACCTCACCAAACTCACTATAGTTTCATAATGACTGCTCTGACATAGTCTCATCCATCCAACACTAAGGTTCCAAAAAAATTCCCTTCTCCCATGGCTTTCCCCTTCTTTTATAGGAGTCCTCATAGGTGACGCTTGGCATGTCATGCATAATTTTTTTTTTTTTTATAATTCAATAGTTTGATTATTCACCCACCCATGTATCACTCTCTCGTCAAGGGTCTCCAAAACTATTTACTTAAATTTTAATTTAAAACTAATATTTTCCTCACCTCAACAAGGTTCCTATTTCTTCTCCTAGTTGCCTCTTGATCTCCCTTTTTACTCCTTAATTTGTGTTCATTACTAAAGTCAATTAATGAGTCAAGATTTGATCCCCTGTCTACTCCCTAATTTAACTCAATTTATCTCTTAGATGGATATTCTTATGTTGGTTGTTGCCACATGGAGGTTCTCTACATTTCTCTAAAATTTAATTTATTAATATTATTTTAATTCACCATCCTCTTCTCTTAATTAGGTTTAACTATTTTAGGATTAATATTTATACTTATAATTATGTCCCTCTTTCCTTTTTTACCTAATTAAACTACATAATCTACCTACTATTTTCCAACATGGGAAGGGTAGAGTTTTTAAGGTAATCTATTTTATTTCTTCCTATGATCCTCTTAACCCAAGTTTTATTTTTGATTTAATTACCTCGGTTTCTAACATCATTTACCGTTGATGTAAATTTACTTAGTTTTCATTTCTTGATTATATATATTAATTTATTTATTTTTAATGCTTCCAAGGGTTTCAAGTTTGGTCATGCCCTTCAAGAACTTCGCTTGAAGTTCCAAGGGTGCCACGCCTAACAATTTATTTGTGATGCCAAGGGTGCCAAGTTTGGTCGTGCCCTTCAAGAACTTCCCTTGAAGTTCCAAGGGTGCCACACTTAACAATTTATTTGTGATGCCAAGGGTGCCAAGTTGGTCGTGCCCTTCAAGAAATTCCCTTGAAGTTCCAAGGGTGCCACTCCAGTTTCCCTTCAAGCATTCAGTGGCTACGAGGGGAAAGTATAGGTGCAACAATAGAGACCACTATAATCTCTTATGTTGTCTGCTATAGTGAGACTTAATGGTGTCGGGGATCAAGGAATTTGCCTTGATGCGTGCCCCTCAGTAAAATCCTCATGAACGAACCAACTTTGGGACTTGCCCTCATGACATCGCGATCTTCAAGGCGAAGGTGTTTCAACCCTTCCAGCCCAAGTCACAGCGGGAGTGCTAGTGGATGAGATTAGGGACACTGTCCCACCCCTCCCATGTAGTTCCATCCACTTGTACAATCCCATCACCCATATGTGAGTCATTCGTCCAAGCAACTAATCTGTGTCTGTAACCACTATCTCATCATAATATAGATAAACATATATAGTGGGTTTCAAATTGACTTTGAATTTCAAAGGTAAAATAATGTAATTTTTTTTCCATCAAACCAGTTGTCGTCAACTCGTCATATGTGAGTGCCTCAGGTGGTTTCCTTCCATACTCAATAATCATCAGTAACAAGGTTTCTTAGTGTTATTCATTGTCATAATAGCATCATTAACAACACCTAGTCATTCACATCATTGTTCATAGTAAGCATGAACTAATGAAAGTAGGTAACACAGGGGACACGTCCATCATGGCTATCATCATCAAAACATCAATGGAAACATACATATCCATCAAGCTATCAACATCGTAACATCAATAGAAATATACCTATCCATCAAGTTTATCATCATCATGATTTTAATAGAGAGCATACATATCCTTTACTGCCATCATCATCATAAACTCAATAAAGACCAAACTTAACCGTTTAATATTACAATCATCATAATACCAATATATAACATACATAACCATTCATGCTATCTTCATCATAATATCAATGGAGAACATACATAAACATCACAACCATGAATATCTCAATCAATAATAATAGAGTCAGGTGCCTGGATCCTCAACCTGAGGTCCTTAAAGAATAATGTGTGGGCCTTAGGGATAAATAAATGTTAGTGTCATATCACTGTCAGTCAACTAGAGCGGGAACTACATCTCGCATGAAGGAAGAATTGTGGCCATTGATCAACTTTCATTCGTTGGTCCTAATTTGACTACCGATCAACCATCTTCCCTAAATGGAGCTTGTATGCAAGTGTATCAGCCCTGCCATAGGTTAATTATGTGGCCACTTGTTCCGTGCCCACCTCTACTGATGATCTAGTCAGTGATATAGTGTGCCATGCACTGGGGGCATTAGATCCCTTGACATGTATCCTTTCCAGAGCGTTGTTCTCCCATCTAATGAGAACCTCTTGGAAGCTATGACCTCTTATAGGCTGTGATCAAGGTGTCATGAGGATAGTTCTTTTACTATGTCAACCTCGTTAAAAAATGAAATAGGTGTCATGAGGATAGTTCTTTTACTATGTCAACCTCGTTAAAAAATGAAATAGGTACCCATGAGGATAGTTCTCTTACTATGTCAACCTCGTTAAAAAATGAAATAGGTCCCCATGAGGATAGTTCTTTTACTACGTCAACCTCATTAAAAAATGAAAGAAGGTGTCAGAGCAGAGTTCCTTTACTTGTGTCAAGCTCGTTAAACATTGAAATGAGGTGTCATGAGCATGGTTCTTTTCCTGTGTCATGCTCATTAAAAATTGAAACAAATCCCCTTCCAATTCTAGTTTTTGATTAGATCTCATAAAATCCCAGTCTAGTCTTTCACTTGATCTCATGAGTGAACCTTCATTCCATCCACCTATTAGTAACCAATAGTCTTCTTAGGTGAATGAAATGAGGCTTGGGGGGAATGTAGCTCGAATTGAGTCATTATGTTGGGGGCATGCAAACTCATATCAAGCATAGTTTATCTTTATTTAAAGCTTCTGTAAAAATGAAACCAAAACCAAGTATAGTTTGTCTCCATTTCAAGCTCGTGTATAAATGAAACAAAATCCAAGCATAGTTTTTTCTCATGTTTCAAGCTTGTGAAAAAATGAAACCATCTTCAAGTATCCTCAAGCATAGTTTCCCATGTTTCAAGCTTGTGTAAAAATGAAACCATTAACCCTTTACCTCTCATTATTACCATCTTTATAAGTTCGTTTTTGCTCGATGAGCCTTGGTTTTTTCATTCCATCGTCACCATCTCTTTGGCTGATCATACGTTTTCACTTGGTTGTTTTACCTTTGCCTGAGGAACATTTGCGATGAGTGGTATTATTAGCCAACCACTTGATCTTTACATGTTTTAACAAGTTCCATCATGACTAGAATTCATTTGCCATCCTTTTATACCACTCGTTCCTCCAAGTGGAGTCCTCTTTCAGCTCTTTTCAAACTCCAAAAATACGGAAATATTGTCGAGCGCTTGCCTTTTCGAACTCGTAAAAGTAAATGAAAAGACGTCTACTTAGTATAAGTTTAACCCTTTTTTGGACTGAAATATACTAGCTATGGAAAAGGAATACCTTAGTTGAACATGGCTAAGAGGTTCTCTTGAATATTATTTTCTACCTTTTCAGATTTGAGAGACTATCTACGAAAAGGGACCTCTAGAGTTTCCTTTTTGCCTCTTTTTCAATCTGTCTAAAAATGAAAAAGATGTCGAGTTACCTCTTCGTCAGACTTGTAAAACTTAAACAACGCAGGACTTGACATGACCGAGCTACTACTTCCTAGGTCTTGCTAAACTTACTAAGATGGATTCATCTTAAGGATGAACTTATACCACAAGCATATGGTATCCTCTTCAAGCTTATGATTAAAAATAAAAAGGTACTCACTAGAAATAACGGGGGGGGGGGAATGGAAGTAAACGTGTCTTGTATTCTATACAAAAGGCAACATGTCACTCTTAAACGTGACACTTATATGCATTTCGTGTCGGGTCTGTGATATCCTCACTGAGTCACTTGTCTTCTTGGGTTTGGGAAATCCATTTGCCTCTCATTTGATGTGACTTTGAGACGAAAAACTTATGAACGCAGAAATAGATATGCAAATATGTATTAATAATTAGATAAATTACAGATGATGATGATTTACAATGGGTTGCCTGGCTTATATACCGCCATGGCACCCTTTGAGAAAGGGCATGATCTTATGATCGTGCCCTTTCGTCTAATTAAAATTAAAATTAAATACTAAACCTAAGTTAACTAATTTTTTTACATAACATTGCCTTCCTCTCGAAAGAATGCTTTGTCCTCAAAGCATAAGTAACGACGGATGTTGTTGAAGAATGATTCATTCTCCCAGAAAGCGTCTTCTTCGGGTAAGTCCTTCCACTTGATAAGATATTCTAAGATGATCAAGGTCGCATATTTTAAAAGGTCTTGGATTAATCTCTCAAGTTTCATTTTTTGGTGATGTGGATATCGGTATGGCTTGATGTTAATAGGGTCTGATCTTGCCTTGACTTCTATTGTATGCTCAATTTCCCTATTAGGCGACATCTTGGTAGGTCTTGAAATACTTTTTCATGCTTCCGAATCAGATCTTGTATCTCTAGTGATTCTTCTCTGGTCATATTTGCAGATAACATTTCTAATTGATGACATTGTACTGCATAAGTAGGTGCTCTTTTTCGACTCAGCTTCATCATCTGAGATGATGATACAACATGATTTTCTGGTGCTTGAAATCCATGTAGTTTGTACTTTTGACCTCCGCATTTGAATTTTATAAATTGTAATTGATGGTTGGCGGCATAAGTACCTAAAGTTCATAGCCATTGGATGCCTAAGACTACATCTACTCCTCCTAATGGTACCGTGAAGAACGGAGACTCTAATTTAAAGTCTTGAATCTGCAAATTGACTTTATGGCATTTCCCTACCTTTTAAATCTTCTTACCATTAGCTATCATCACTTTCATGTTTGGTAAGGGAAATGAAAAGATATTGAGTTTCTTGGCCACAGT
>APFE031754374.1:189954-205233 GCA_000404065.3 Pinus taeda
TCAAGGCACAGTTGTTTGATGTTTGATCCCATGTTGGCGAAGATAGATTTCAAATTCATTTGAAGTATATTATTTTCCATTATCAGCGCGAATAGAGCCAATATGAGATTGTACATCATTTTAATCCATGTATGAAAGTTCTTGAATGTTTGAAAAGCATCATATTTGTTCATCAATAAATAAACCCAACATATTCTCGTGTAGTCATCAATAAATGTCATCATATATTTATTTCCATTTGCAAAAGGAACAGGCATTGGACCACATAAATCTGAATGAATGAGTTCAAGTTTTCTATGTTCTCTTGAATGGGAATCATGAAAAGACTATTTGTTATGCTTTCCTAGAATGAAAGCATCACATTGCTTAAGTTTCCTAGGAATTGTAGGCAAACCAGCAACACCATTTTTCTTCAACAAGTGAAGGTTGTCATAGTTCAAATGTCCAAATCTAGCATGCCATAATAAACTTGATGGAGGTGTAACTTCTTCATAATGAGAGTTGTATGAGAGTTGTTGTGCATGAGCAGAGGTATCCTGTAGCTTCATAATCCTTTCTTCTTCTATTCCCCTCATGACAAGTGAGTGGTCAGATGCTTTTCTCACCTCAAGCTTGCCATCAAACATATGAATGGAGTGACCTTGTTGGCGAATGTGGACCAAGGATAGCAAGTTTCTCTTCAGTTGTGGGAGATATAGAACATGATGCAGAAGAAAGTCTGGAAGACCAAGCAATTTGAGCCTGATTATGCCAAGCCCTAATGGCTTGATTTTTTATTGGTCTACAAAGTATGTTGCTCCATCAACATTGTCATTAAATTCTTCAAAAAAAATATTTTCTATGAGTCATGTGGCAAGTTGCTCCTGAATCAAGCAACCAATCATTTTTCCAAGAAGCAAGTGAAGGATTAAATAAATCTTCATTTACTCTGATATTACATTGTGCCACAACATAATGAGTGGATTCAAGTGCTTTGCCTTTGTCTGTTTCATTAGTTTTACCTTTCTGTTGGTTTCTTTGTTGCTCAATTTTGTCCCAAGGTAACCTGCATGTAGAGGCATCATGTGATCCATTTCTTTTGCAGCATATGCAGTGAAAATCTGACTTTTCTCCTTGAGAGTGTCTTCCCCCCTGCCTCTCAAATGTCTTCCTCTTCCTCTTCAACCACCTCTTCCTCTGGAAGAATCTTGGGCAAGATTCTTTTCTTTATGAGCAAGGCACACAGCCTCTTCAGAAGATTCAAGGGCTATCTTCTTTCCAAAAGCTTTCTCTCTTTCAGTTTTTTCACAAGAGAGTCAAAGGTAATGTATTTGAGATTTCCATTTGCTTGCAACGACTCAAGATAATTGGAGTAAGTAGGATAAAGTGCCTTGAGAAAAGCGATAAGAGGAATATCCGATTCAACCTTAGTGGCTTTGATATCATGCATTATATATTTTACTTCGGATGCAAGAGAAAGAGGATCATTATTTTGTAATTCAAGAGTGAAGAGTTTAATCATGAGTTGAACAACTTCAAGTGCAGAATGTGAGCCATAGAGTTCTTTCAACTTTTGTAAGGCTTCAAAGGCAGTTGAATATGACGAAACATGGTGACTCACCTCTTCATTTACAGATGCTGCGATTAATGCATAAGCTTTGATGTTCTTGTTTTCCCAAATGATGAGCTCTTTGTTTGAGGTAGGCTATACTAGTTCATTGTCTCCGTCTCCGACACACACTCCTTTCCACAACTCATTGAAAATGAGGGTGTGTTTTATCATCCGGGACCATTGAGGATAGTTCTCCTTGCTAGTGAGAACTATTCCCACCATGGATATGATTGAATGCATTCTGTAAAAAAAAAATTTACTTCTGCTGATAGAAAAATACTTCTGCCAATATACTATAAAATTGTACTTCTGGTGGTAATTTTTTTTTTTTTGACAGTAAAATGGTTGTAATATTTATCAGAACTTCAAGAAGCACAATACTACAGAAGGAGTTGCTCCGAGATATTTACAAAATGATTCAACTAGAACAAACCATAGGCCTTAATTTTCAAAGCTAGTGCGCAAGTGCAACATAGTATTAGAAGTTTATGATACCCAAACAAAAAAGTCTACCACTAGTAGTTTCTAAACAAATTCTCGGCTACAATAAAACGAAACACCATGGCACATAAATATATATACTATTTTTTTTTGCACCAATTCCCTATATTTTCACGCCTGACCTCCTCCTGAATCACTCTAAGGCCCAATGATTTATATTCTTAACTCACGCACTTCTTGATTCGCCACATCCAGTCCGCCTGCCATGAAATAAAAATCTATCTATCTGAATCTCCTTCTCTTTGCGATCGATGAGAGACAATTTCAATGGATGTTGCAGAGGCGAGTCTCAACATAAGTATGTTGGAGTTCATTCGCTACCATTTACTGGATGTGGAGGGCGATATTGATATCAGAGATATTGGAGGAAACTCATCCTCAATGTCTTTATCCTTATCCTTCACCACTGGTGGCTCATGCCAGAATAGCAGCAACATATTAGTATCAGAGGATGATGCGAGTAAATTTACCCAACAAAACTGCTCTCCATCTTCTTCTGTGTGCTCCATTAGAAGAATAGATACGGTTAAGGTAAAGCCACAGGCACATGAGGAGGAGAATAGAAGGATGGAGAAGAGCTGCGCCAGACACTACAGAGGAGTCAAGCGGTAGCCATGGGGAAAATTCGCGGCTGAAATAAGGGACCCCACAAGGAAGGGGGCTAGGATATGGCTGGGTACTTTCAAAACCGCTGAAGAGGCTCTTCAGAGAAGGATCATATGGAGCATACCAAAATTTTCACGCATTAGAGTTCACATTCATTAAAGGAAAGGAACGCTTCAAGAATTGTAGCAGAGGAACGTGGCAGTAGCGTTCAGATGACTACGTGGAGCAGGCTACCAACGTTTATAAACAGGTAACGTTTTTGAATGGAGAGATAACGCTTTGTATGGACAACTATTTTGAATGGAGAGCAGAGGATAAGAGGAGCAGAATAGGGAGTTACAAAGGGCATAAAAGCTAAAAAAATGGAGCTGGCTCTGATACCATGTCAGGCCAGGCAGTAACTCCATAAGGCAAAAATGATTCGTGTGTCCTATTCCATCAGGTAGGTCTTCATTATATACATGAGGGAGAGACAGTTCAATTCATCTCCCAATGACTGTTCATAGAGGGAGAGATTGTTCAGTTCATCTCCCGATGACTGTTCATCTTCGGTTTTGTCACCGTTAATTCCTCTAACATCGGTCGGGGCTGATAGAAGGAAACACTATTACAACTTGTAAGGGGACAAAACCGAAGTCCCAACCACCAATGAGACTCAAGAGCACCATCCACAACATTACCTCATTCGTGTCCTAGACAATTAACATGTCAAGTTTTATCATTAAATAGAATTTGTTCCACACAACTCTGTGCATGGTGGAGACATGACATGTCACCCTCCACTTCAATTATCATGAAAATGAATAGAGTGGCATACACCCTTCGTGAAATTCACTATTTCGTAGTCATCCACCCATAAAAGAAAATCAAATTATAATTTAATTAAGGTTTATAATTTCTTTAAATTTAAAAAATGTTAAAAATAAATATTTTAATATTTATAAACTCTTTGTAATTATTATTTAATCTGTAATTATTCTTATTCTTGTGAATATAAATTTAAAATTAAATTATTAACTTTGCACCATATTCATCAAATCTACAATTAACTTACATTTAAACAATGTGTTGGACTCTTCATTCTATCATGAGCCATAACGCTCTTGGCTAATTTTTATTAGGTAAATCGAATCATTGTTTGCATTTTTCTCTTTAATCCAATAGTTTTTTTCTCTTTGCACCCAAATCGATTTTAAACCAGGAATTGAGACGTCCGTTTCCTTGGAGTGGCATCTCTTCCCAATCATTAGTGGGCCATTTTGTCATTATTTCGAAAAATTTAAAAATGGTGGTCGAATCGTCTTGTGGCATGCCTCGTGCACCAAATATACGTGAAAAACCCATATTTATAAACACGTCCACATTCATATCAAGAAATTATTCTCGTTTATTCAGAGAAAAACAAATCATAGTAGTGTAAGAATACGAGTTTTGTGGTTGTGTGATCCAAATTGGATCCATAAACGACTGTCATAGAACCGTGACTAAAACAGGTCGAACAAATCCTTGAAGAATCCAAACCATAGTCGAAAACACCCTGAACCAGTGGCCATGGCAGTTGGCGTGGAACAACGAGGACCTCGGTCAAAGCGCGCTGCCTGAGGCCCATGGAGACTGCGCAGGAGGTCAAAATAACCCCTGGGAGCCTCGGATCGGGAAAAGGAGCTGGTTTTCGATGCGCGTTAGCGCTTAGTGCTAACGCGCATCGCTAGGAAAATAGGGCCGAAATGGTAGAGATTAAGCACTTGGTCACGTTGGGAGCTAGGGGACCGTGGGCGGAAAAAGGTAAAAAGCGCCAACGTACGATGGTGGGACCCATGGCCTGGAAACCAGCGGTTTGATCGGGACGTCGTTGAACGGTAAGCAGTTTTGGAGAAAGCGGAGCGATCACAATCAGTGATCGACACGTGGCAGCGAAGGAGAGAGAAAACCCGCCGCGATCGCGCGCTATCGATCAAGCAAGTCAACCGCCCTCGACATGCGAATGACGTTGGATCTGGAGGAGCCCAAATCAGACAACTGAGATTGCGCCCGATAGACAGAGCGGAATTGACAGGGAATTAAGCTGCGATTTAAGAGGATTTGGAATCCGTTGACTGCCACGATGGAGAAAGAAATGAATCGACAAGCGGGCTGGCGTAGTTACGATGGAGACACGTGGCTACTTCCTGAGCATTATGCTAACGCAAAACAGGGAATTCCAAGAACACAGGCAACAGGCGAATCGACGCAGGAAGAAGAGGAAACGAACAGACACAGAGGTCGAATGGCTAAAGCCATGGGTGGGACAGTGAATGGGAGATCAGGAGAGAGATTCAGATCAAAGAGTCCAAGCAACCAAGAGAGACAGTGAACAGTGAACCCTGTGAGGAGGACTGAGCATAAAGAGCAGTAAAGCCAACCAGAGGAGACAGAGGGCCGAGATGACCACAGGCAGCATCGAGCACCAAAGAGCTTGAAGAATCAAGCCTTCCCATAGAGGAATCTATCTGGATTGAGCATCAAAGTTGGCTCTTTCCACTATAGACCAAAAGTCACAGCGCTGGTAGGAAGAAAAGAGTCTGTGAACTCTGAGTGGCTTGGGGAATCCAAGAACCACCCTGCCAAGCAAAATCTGCTGTCAGGAGAACTCATATTGAGTCCCTGCATTGTAAATTCTTTGTTGTAAGACACAATAAAACAAGGCCACCACTGAAGCTGGACCGGAGATGTAGCCCTGGAGAATAAGGTGAACTCCTTATTAAAACCTGGTTGTGTCTTTGTGTTGCTTACTGTATTTCTCTGCTGTCTTTCCATGTAAAATGTCTGTGTATTGGCAATCTGATCAATCTGTTGTTTCAATAACACAGAACACACACCAGCACATGAGTCTGTAATACCTTTGTTTATTAAATCTTCAACTGAGGTCACTCATAGGGTGATTATCAGATCAAGTGGTATCAGAGCTCTAGGCTGTAAGGTTAGACAAGCTTGTGTTGGTTTAGCTGTGAATGATCACTAGATCAAAGCTCAAATTAGGAGAAGGAGAGTTGGTGGAAACTAATCCTGAAATTGGGGGAATCTATTATCGGCAGACAATGTCAGAGGAAGGTTCTACAGGGCCAGACCCCCAGTTCGTAGAAAGTTTCCTAGCTATGAAGTCTATGGTAGAAGAAACATATAGGCACTTTAGAAAACATAAGGATGAAGATTCATCAGTCTCTAAGCAAGATAAAGAAGATGAATCTCATTCCTATGACCACTCAAAAGGAAAGGGAAAAGAAGAAAGCTTCCCTACACCTCCTAGTAGCCCTGCGCATAACAAGAAGGCATCCTTGATTAAATTGGATGTCAAATTTGATTTGCCTATATATGGTGGAGAGCTAAATGCTGAAAAGTTGGACAATTGGATTAGACAAATTTATGTGTATTGTAGGGTACAAAACATAGACTCAGACAGGAGTAAGATTTAGCTGGCAAGCCTACCCCTGGGAGGCACTGCCTTGGTTTGGTGGGAAGGCAGAACCCAAGCTGATGTGAAGAAGCATGGTAAGACCATCTCTGTCTGGAGTGACTTTGTCTCTGCCATCAGAAAGCAGTTCTATCCATTGGCCTACATGCAACAAGCCATGATGAGCTGGAAAACTCTTCGGCAGTTGGAAGGGCAAAGTGTGCAAGGGTATACTCAAGAATTCAGAACGAGAGCATTGATGTTGGGCATCTCATTAGACTCACTAGAAACTTTTTTGAAGTACATTGGTGGTCTACACAACTACATGAGGCATACCATCCTCATGTTTAATCCCACTAGTATAGATGAGGTATCTGTACAAGCTACTCATCTAGAAGCTAGAGGAAAGAATGGAAATCCAGAAGTTGGGGGACCATCCCAACCCACTGTAAGCAAGAGCAAGGAGAAAAGAAAGCATAAGTGGAAAGCAAGGAAGGCTAACACTGTGTTTGGTCAATTCAGTGTGTCCTAAATTGCTACATTAATTATCAATCCGGGATTCGTAAGTTGATGAAGTGTGGCGCACTATATGTGGAAGATAGCCTATTTCTTACTTTTGTCGTTTTTTATTTTTATTTTGTTTTGGGGTTTTTTATCTTTGTTTTTCTCCTAATGTGAATGGAAATTCTATCTTTGAGTCCGAAGAAAACTCTAGAAGGCAAGTATGGATATATATTTTAAGGCAATTCTGTCCTTTATAGTGATTTCCAGATCTTAACGCTCCAGAGGGTCTTAGAACATACTAATGACGAAATTAATACTAGAACAAAAATGAAGATGTGCTGCTACTTAAGTCAAACAAGAAATGAACTATTGATCATGAAACCATTATCCCTGCTGTTGTCTAAATAGAAAAATGAATTAAGCTACTGCACTTCAAATAAATCAAAAATTGCAATCTAATAAAAGTAAAATCAAATTACATCATTCATAGTCTGACCCCTCTCCAGGTAGTCTAAGCTATGGCTTTCGGGGGTAATTATCAACAACTTGAGAAATCTGATATCTAATTGCAGAAAAGTAAAACTAAAATCAAATCACATCAATTCATAGTTTGACCCCTTGCCAGGTAGTCTAAGCTATGGCTTTCGGAGGTAATCATCAACAACTTCAACAATATGATATCTAATTGCATTAAAGTAAAACTAAAATCAAATCACATCAATTCATAGTCTGACCCCTCGTTAGGTAGTCTAAGCTATGGCTTTCGGAGGTAATCATCAGCAACTTCAACAATCTGATATCTAATTGCAGAAAAGTAAAACTAAAATCAAATCACATCAATTCATAGTCTGACCCCTCGCCAGGTAGTCTAAGCTATGGCTTTCGGAGGTAATCATCAACAACTTGAGCAATCTAATTTCTAAACTGTCTAACAAAGCAAATGAACTAAACTAAAATCAACAAAACAGAATTGGAAAAAAAACTAAGAAAAGAAATTCAGCAGAAAGATTGATTCCATGTCACTAGTTTTTGCAAAAGGAAATGTGTAAAAGTGCCTGGGCCTACTTCTATCCTGAAACATACACACACATTGATCAGCGTTAATAGTAATATACATAGTTGTAAAATCATGAACAAGAGTGAAGTGTTAATATTATAGCAAAAGTAATATACACAAGTGAATAACTGTGGAATATATGCAATGGAATTAAAGTAACACTACATAAAACTGTACAACAATAAAAGAACAAAACTTCAGTGTGCAGGGGCCCTCTACATAGCCTCGGCCAACATGCTATCAATCAAGAATTATGCTCACGCAATCATGTAAGAACAGAGTCTTCTTTTATATCTCAAAACAACGTTATCACAGTGGGACTAGTGTCATGGCACAACAAATTAACAGTGAAATTACATAAGCAAAAAGACTAACTGTATGCGTTTGGAAATGCGTTATTTATAACAAGAAACTCAGAACTATTTTCCTATGAAATTACGCTGACGGAGGACACGTAAAAGACAACGTCCATGGATTTAGCATCATGGCTGTAGAGATTATGCAATCTATTGAAAACGACTGTTGGATTCACATCGTGGGACAACCTACAGGTGTCAGCATGCCTCCAGACGTTTAGAAATGGCCACGAATACTTCACGTGGTTGAAAACAGAGTCCAACTGCCGTCAGACTCCTTTGTTAGACCATTCTTTAACCACTGTTGACCACAACTTTCTTTGACGAATCCGGCTAGAACAATAGGACTTGATGCATGTCTAGGTCATTTCTAGCTTGCCCACGTGTCTAGTTTTGCCGGATGACACGTGCAACCTGGAGTTTAACAAAAACGGCTGCAGAAAGTTGAACCAGCCGCGGAAAGTGGCTACATTCCATAGCTCATAAGCAAAAATCTAATTCAAACAACAAACACAAAGACATAGTTAAAAAACCACTTTAAATGCTCTTTTATGATTAATATGCAATGATGTTGATAACTTAGGAGGTCCAGGTGAATGGAAAGAGTCTAGGAAAATGTGTAGGAAAGATGCAAGTTTAGGGCTCAACATACCCCCACTTTGAAGGTGTTGCATGTCCTCATGCAACCAAAACTTTGACCATCTTCCCTTTAGTTCATGTGCTCTGAGACCTTTGCCAGCACATCCAGCCCTCTTCTCCTCTTTCTTGGTACTGCTAACATCCTGGGCTTCCTCATTAAGCATCTGAATTTGAGGTTGATAAGTGCTCTACTCAACCAACTGCACTTTTTCTTCAGTTTCCTGTTCTTCTTCTGCCACAGCCCAAGCTGTAACATGGTGTTGTCATGAATGATCTTATCCAATCTGCTTTGTTCCTTTAATGTTTCATTCTCTCTCTTGATGTGTCTATTTAAGACCTCAAGTTCAAAAATTTCTTGTTTCAGTGATTAGATTTGAGTTTCTTGTGTTGTGTGAGGCTGGGTAGATGAAGTGCTTGGACCTGTGGCTGTCTTCTCCAAGGATTCTATATAATCATACATCTCTTGCTGATTTAGATCTATCTCAGGTGTAGTTTTCCTTGGGCTAACTCCAAAATCCTGTTGAGAAGGACTGATCTCCAAATCTGGCCGAGAAGGACTCATGTCAAATTCTGGCTGAGAAAAGGAAGTATGGTGTGGGCTATGGCTAGGAGGAATTGCTGGAGGATTTTTTGGTGTTCCCCTCCTAAATCAATAAAGTGAGGCCCTTTGGAATGAACTGTCCTTAATTTCCCTTTAAGCCTGGAGCTTCTCCTTAAATGTTGTGGACTAGTGTCTTCTTCCTCCATACTTTGTTTCTCTTTTCCTTTCTTCTTAGATGCAGCTGATTGTTCCTGAAGATAAGCTAGTCTTCCAGACAGTGTTTGGTGGTCTTCTTTTTGGGAAGGATCTGGGGTTTGATATACAGCTTCCATGTTTCTTTTCCCTTTTTTTTCTTTGCTCCTTATCCTTAGTTCTCTCCTTCCTTCTTTGAGGTAGCTTATCTTCTTGATTAATTTCTTTGGCTGTGTTGGTAGGAGTGTCTTGAATTCTTACACTGGTTTTCTTCTTCCTACTCTCCCTTGTTGAACTGCTCTCTGGTGTTTCAGGGGGATCTTGAAAGAAATTTCTAACAAAAAATTGTTCCCAGGTGTCCTTTTTTCCTTTCAACTGTTTTTCAATTAAAATTTTCACAAGCCCGTGATGATACAAGTGGGGTTCTACATCCTCCAAATTCTTTTGGACAGTTACGAACATCTTTTTCAAACTATTCAATAAAAAGTAAGGCAGATTGAGGGTTTGGTTTTCTAAGAAATTCATCAGCAACCGGGTTTGATACATATACATTGACCCAAAGCGTCCCTCACAGGTAATAAACTTTTGAATAATCAAGAATAGATTGGCCCACTTCTCTTCTAAAACATGGACAGGGATTCCTCATTTAAAAATAGTTACATCCATACCTAGATTGCATAGGATAACCCTCCAAGCCTTCTCGTCAAAGCTCTTATTTTTGAACCAACGTTCTCCCTCCTGCGGAAGTTCTGTAGCGGCTACTATAGATGCCTCGGTGACTGTAATTTTGAGGTCTCCAACTTCCACCTCCAGGCCATTAAAAGACCTCGCAAAAGTCTTTGTAATCTCTTTGTTGTAGCCCTTGAATTTTTGAATGAACCGTAGCCACCTTGCCTTCTTCAGTATGTTTTTCACTTGCAGGTACCCCTTCGTAAACTTTGACCTTTCCGGTTCTGCCATCAAAAATAGACCCATTCTTTCCTTCTGTCTTAAAATACGTTTGCGTGAGGAAGGGATTTAGCAGAGGTGAGACGGCTGGGTTAACGGGAGTGAACAGGGTTTATGGAGAAAACCAGTGATTGTGAATGGAAAACAGAGAATAGGTAGTGGGAGTGAATTCACAGAATGGAGCGGAGGCTTATGTGAACAAGGTGGAAATGCAACCGTGATTTCAATAGAATAGTAGGGGAGTAAAGTGAGCCTGGCAGAGTTTAAAACTGGATGGCTGCAGAGTAGATGTAAACACGCTCATGAAATGGCTGCGGAATTTGTGCAGTGGAGGAGAGTCGTGATCAAATTGACCATGTCCCCATGATTACAGGTGGAGTGTCAAAGTACAACCAAACACGAGTTAAATCTAAGGGCTGATCATGAGGCCGTTTGAAAAATAAATGCACGGTTCGTGGAGGAATCATAGGTCGTGGAACAATTATGAAGGCTATCAATACCAATCATTGCATATAGTGGAGCTATGGTTTCATAACCATGTAAAAATGTGCTTTGAATGCTATTTGAAATAAATTTCTACTCATACCTTGGAATTTTTGCCATATTTTGTCCATTAACCTTTGATCAGCTGCTCCTTGTTGATGCTTTTAGGTGCCTCATGTCTTCATAATATGCCCTCAGTAATACCTGCATTTGATTTTTATTATATTTGACTATCATCTGTTTTCCAATGTTGAATGAGAGGGTGCTAGCTGCAGAAACAACAACTGGCTGCAGAATCAGGATTCAGCTGCGGAAATAGAATTCAGTTGCGGAAACTGATACAATGATCACATGACTGAATGGAGATGGATAAATGATGACTGAGTAACTGAAAACTGGTCATGAAAATACTTTTATTGGCGGAATGAAATGAAATAAAATGAGATGAAATGGGTGGAGTGGAATGGAATGAATTGAAGTGGAGTAAAATGAAGGAAAGTGACATGAAATTGTGGAATGAGAGAGAGAGATTTTTTTTGGAAAATATAGGGTGTCAGAAGACTCTGATTTTCGCCCTGTCTTTTCTATATAAGACTGCCAAGTTGTGATTGGTTTTCAGGCTTATACATTTTTTTTTTTTTTTTTTAGAGATAGAAAAAGATCAAGGATTAGGCTGGTGGAGAAGAAGGATTCTTCTTCACTAGCCTTATTCCAGAATTATCCTGAAAGATTTTGACAAATTCCTCCTTTGAGAGTGGCTTATAATAGATCTTTAATCGGTGAACATTCACAATAAGAGGAGTTTGAAATTCATCAATGGTTTTGATTCTTATCGCTCCATTGCTAAATACTTTGTCAATCTCATCTGGCCCAAGCCAATGTGTTTGAAATTTACCTTTGAAGTCTTTAAACTTGGAATCAAATAGCAATGCCCAATCTCCTTCTTGAAACTTTTTCTCTTTGATGTATTTGTCATGCCACTTAGCTCTCTGATATTGAACTAGATCAGTTCTTACGATTGCTTCTTGTCTGATCTCATCTAGTTCATTCAACTACTCCATTCTATGATTTTGGGCTTCTGATAGATCCATTCCCAATTGAACTGCCATCTTGAAAGTTTTATCTTGGAACTCTATGGGGAGCAGGACTTCTTTCCCATAAACAAGTTCATAGGGAGAATGTACTGTTGTATTCCTCCATGTTGTTCTGTAGGCCCATAAGGCTTCAAGAAGCCTTTCTGCACAATCTCTTCTGTGTAGGTGAACAATTTTGGTAATGATGCTTTCAAGAACTTTGTTTGTAGACTCCACTTGACCATTTGCTTGTGGATGGTAAGGAGTAGATTTTCTATGCTTGACTTTGTATTCTTCCATCAACTTCTCCACCATGTTGGATGTGAATTGGCTCCCCTGATCTGTCACAATTTCTCTTGGAACACTAAAGCGAGTAAAAATATCCTCATAAAGAAAACTAATAACTGAATGCTCAGTAGCAGAAAATAATGCTTTGGCTTCTACCCATTAGTGACATAATCAATACATACCAATATATACTTTTTTTGTTTGGATGGTGGTTAATAGGTCCAATGAAGTCTAAAACCCATTTTTCAAAGGGTTCAATGAGTACTTGTGGTTGTAATGGCATTTCATTTGAAAGGGTAGGTTTCCCCACTCTTTGGCAGCTGTCACACCTTTTGACATACTGTTTTGCATCTTTGAAAAGGGATGGCCAATAATATCCCAAAGAGAGTATTTTATAGGCTGTCCTTTTGTCAGCAAAGTGTCTGTCGCATGGTTCATCATGACATGCTTTGAGGATATCAGGCATTTCATCTTCCCTAACACATCTTCTGATCACAAGATCTGGCCCTGTTTTAAACAGTTCGTTAGAAATCCATGAATATTTTGAACTCTCCTGAATAATCTTTCTTCTTTCACCAGGAAATAAATGTGGAGGTAGTTTCAGTGTAACCAAATAGTTAGCTATATCTGCATACCAAGGGGTCTTAGTAGTTATTGCAAATGAATATTCATCAGGAAACTTATCCTCTACAGGAGAATCTTCTTTAGTATTCTGAATCCTATACAAGAAATCAACTACTGTATTTTGTTTTCCTGGTCTATCCAACACAGTGATATTGAATTTTTGTAAAAGTAGGAGCCACCTTGTAACTCTGCCATTAGTAACATGTTTGTTCATTAGATATCTAATTGCAGAATGATCAGTATGAATAAAAGTTTCATAACCTGTTATATAATGTCTGAACTTATTGATTGCATGAGCAACAACTAAGAATTCTTTTTTCAGTCACAGTATAGTTCAACTCAGTGGGAGTTAAATTTTTACTGGTATAGTAAATGGCATAAGGAACTAGATCTTTTTGTCCCAACACGGCCCCTAAAGTTGTATCTGAAGCATCTGTAGAAATATGGAATGGAAGTTTCCAATTTGGTCCTCTCAAGATGGGTGCTTCAGATGTTCTTGTTTTCAAAGTTTCAAATGCTGATTGGCAATCAGGATCCCATTTAAATTCACAATAATTTTTAACCAGTTTGAAGAGTGAAGATGCTATTTTGGTAAAGTTTTCTATAAATCTTCTATAGTATCCAGTAAATCCCAAAAAACTTCTAACATCTTTTTGACAATTTGGAATAGGCAACTTGGAGATGACTTCAACTTTGATCTATCAACTTTAATCCCATTCCCTGAAATGTGATGTCCCAAAACAATACCTTTAGTAAACATGATAAAGCATTTTTCATGGCTTAATGAAAGGTTTGTTTCTTTACATCTTATAAGGACTTTTTCCAAATTTTCTAATGCCTCTTCAAACGAATCACCATAAACTGTAAAATCATCCCTATAAACCTCTACACAATCATGGATTAGATCAGAAAAAATTCCTAGTACTGCTCTTTGGAATGTTGCAGGTGCATTACATAATCCAAAAGGAAGCACTTGATAAGCAAAAGTTCCCCATGGACAGGTAAATGTGGTCTTATCTTGATCTTTGGGTGTTACCTGAATTTGATTATAACCACTAAAACCATTCAAAAATGAAAAGTACTCTTTGCCTGCTAATGTATCTAATACTTGATCGATAAAGGGAAAAGGAAAGTGATCCTTCAAAGTTGCTTTATTCAATTCCATGTAATCAATGCATACCCTCCATTTACCATTCTTTTTAGGTACTATAACCAAAGGAGAAACCCATCGGCTATCTGAAATTGGATAAATGAAGTTTACATTGAGTAGTTGAGCTCTTCTTTCACTATCTCCCTAAGGTTTGGATTCATCCTTCTTTGAGGTTGCCTGATTGGTCTACTATTTTCCTCAATGTAGATGTGATGAATTCAAGTCTTAGGATCAATACCTTTCATATCGGTATACTCCCATGCAAATGCAGTAGAATGTTTTTGCAAGATTTTGGTTAGCTCTTCCTGTTGTGATTTTTCCAAATTTTTGTTGATATTCAATGTTTTTCCTGGAAAGATCTTAATGGCAGAACTACCGAACTATTCCATAGAGAAAAGGGACATTTGTCTAGATGATAGATATTCAATGTCAGAATCCAACTGAAATTGTGTGTGGTCATATTCTGAAGATGTTTGAAATTTTTCTAATGTATTCAGAATTTGACTATCTTCATTGATCTCAGAAATGGTAAAGACAGGTTGTATAGCATCTTCATCATCAATCCACTCATTATCTCCTATTTCTGTAATTGCTTTTGTTGTAGGATACAGATTGAACTTCTTTGTCGAATTGCCATCAGAAATATACATATCCCCATACCTACAACTGATAAAAGCATCAGTTGTGGCTAGCCAAGGTCTTCCTAAGATGAGAGGATGTCCTCCTAAATTACTCTTGGGAGTTAAAATAATGAAATCTACTAGATATTCCCAAGAGTCTAAGGAGACTGAAATATCTTCTAATACACTGTCTGGTTTGATTATTGATCTATCTGCAAGCTGTAGTAAAGCAGGTGTAAAAAGAAGCTTAGGAAGTTTAAGTTGTTCCATAGTTTGTCTACTCATAATGTTGATAACAGCCCCTAAGTCAATCAATGTGTTTGGAATTTCTATCCCATTTATATGTGTCTTGACAATTGGACTACTTGAATCTACATACTTCCGCATGGTAATTTTTCCCATCATGATATTTGCAGTTTTTCCTACCAGGTGGATTCTTCTTGTATCTCTTGGTTTCCTTCCTAGTCTTTTGAGACTCAACTCCTTTATTGTTTTTGCTAGAATAGGAATCTCTCTAATGGCTTGTAGCAAGGGGATCTTGATATAGACATTCTTTAATTCATCTAGAAAATCATAGTTAGGCAACAAGATTTGTTTTTCCACCCCTTTATCAATTTGTAATCTTTCAGGGAAAGGAGGTGTGGATGAAGATGCAGGTTGCTCAACTATAGGAGTT
>APFE031754374.1:205243-254415 GCA_000404065.3 Pinus taeda
GAGGTTGTCTGATTGGTCTACTATTTTCCTCGATATAGATGTGATGAATGCAAGTCTTAGGGTCAATCCCTTTCATATCAGTATACTCCCATGCAAATGCAGTAGAATGTTGTTGTAAGATTTTGGTTAGTTCTTCATGTTGTGACTTTTCCAATTTTTTGTTGATATTCAATGTTTTACCTGGAAAAGTCTCAATGGTGGAACTACTGAACTCTTCCACAGAGTAGAGAGACATTTGTCTTGATGATAAATACTCAATGTCAGAATCTAACTGAAATTGTGTGTGATCATATTCTGAAGATGTTTCAAAGTTTTCTAATGTGTTCAGAATTTGACTATCTTCATTGATCTCAGAAATGGTAAAGACAGGCTGTATAGTGTCCTCATCATCGACCCATTCATTGTGTCCTACTTCTGTAATTGCTTTTGCTGGAGGATACAAATTGAATTTCTTTGTCAAATTACCATCAGAAATGTACATATCCCCAGATCTACAACTAATGAAAGCAACAGCTGTGGCTAGCCAAGGTCTTCCTAAGATAAGTGGGTGCCCTCCTAGATTACTCTTGGGAGTCAAAATCATGAAATCTACTGGATATTCCCAAGAATCTAAGGAGACTGAAATATCTTCTAATACACTGTCTGGTTTGATTATTGATCTATCTGCAAGCTGTAGTAAAGCAGGTGTAAAAAGAAGCTTAGGAAGTTTAAGTTGTTCCATAGTTTGTCTACTCATAATGTTGATAACAGCCCCTAAGTCAATCAATGTGTTTGGAATTTCTATCCCATTTATATGTGTCTTGACAATTGGACTACTTGAATCTACATACTTCCGCATGGTAATTTTTCCCATCATGATATTTGCAGTTTTTCCTACCAGGTGGATTCTTCTTGTATCTCTTGGTTTCCTTCCTAGTCTTTTGAGACTCAACTCCTTTATTGTTTTTGCTAGAATAGGAATCTCTCTAATGGCTTGTAGCAAGGGGATCTTGATACAGACATTCTTTAATTCATCTAGAAAATCATAGTCAGGCAACAAGATTTGTTTTTCCACCCCTTTGTCAATTTGTAATTTTTCAGGGAAAGGAGGTGTAGATGAAGATATGGGTTGCTCAACTATAGGAGTTGTGGGGGTTGACTCTTTTTCTTTCTGTTTTTGAGTGTTTGAGTTTTGAATAGATGCTTCCTCAGAGCCCTTATTGACTTTAAGAGAGTCCACCTTTGAGGTATCTTGCTCTTTGATTTCTATAGAAGGTTTTTCTAAGACTCTACCAGACCCGAGTTGTACATCATTAAGAGGAACACTCATATAGGTAGGAAATTGTTGTGCTTCTATCATATAAGTATTCTGAGGATTTTTATTGTTAGGATTTGGCAATGGCTGAGCGGGCAGTTGATTTGTCTTTTGTTGAAATGGAAGCATGAGTTGAGGATTTGGATTTTGTTGAGAAGGTTGTTGTTGTGGAAATGGCAATTAAAGTTGTGGATTTTGATTTGGAAGTTGTGGATTTTGTTGATTTTTGAAAATATGGAGGATATTGATAAAATTGAGCAAATCTCCCATAAGGATTTTGCATCCCCTGTGCCCATGATTGATATGGATTTTGAGGTTGTGGCCAAGGTTGTTGCCAAGAATTCCAATTTGGCGGGGGTTGAAAATTCATAGGGTTGTTAAACCCTTAATTTTATTGCCCCTGCCAAGGTCTTCTTGAAACAAAACAGAGAGATTCTACTGAATTTGGATCTTCTTGAAAGATAGCTTTGAGCCCAGGAATTGAAGGACAATCCTTGGTCTCATGATTCTATGAGCAAATCATACATGTTTCTACAAATTTTGCATCTAAGGGGCATTCCCTTAGAGCATGTTTCTTCCTACATTTTGGACAAAAGATGGCCAAAGCATCAACTTCTGTTTTCTGCTCGTTTTGAATTTTAAGGGTGTCTAGTTGTTCACTAAGACTCCCTAGGATATCAATTTTTAATTCATCAAGCATATTTCCAATCTCTGCCCTACTTACCGATCTAGTTGCAGATTTGTTTGCTCTAATAAGAGAAGGATATCTAGGCCCTTTTCCCATTTTATATTTTCCCCTCGAGAGATGGACACATAGTTCTGCTATGTCACGAAGTGGAAGTTGAGAAATGTCTCCCTTCCCCATCATGTTTAAAATATCTATCCATTCATCTCTAATGGCTTTCAATAAAAGGGATTTCAAATTTTCCTCATCTAAGTTACTCATTTTTGCTCTCTTTAAATTGTATTGAAATCTTTCAAGTAAATCCTCCAAGTTTTCATCTTCGTTTTGCATCATTTTGAATACCTCATCCTTGTGATTGGTGGGCATACAATAGTCTAGGTATCTATCCAAAAATATTTGTTTCATATCATTCCAAGTCCTAATAGATTGGGCGACTAATCCCATGAACCATTTCAAAGCGGCTCCCTTCAATGTTGAAGGAAACAGTTTGAGTTTTTGAGAGTCTTCCATATATTCATAGGTTCGGCAAGACTTCAAACTCAAACAAAAATGTTTCAGGATCCTCGCTTCGCAATCCATAAAAGTTGGGGAGGACAGATGGTGAGATGTTTTTCATCATTGTGTGAGTTTCCTCATCAACTATAGGGAATCCAAACGAGTTATCTCCTTCCCTATTTCTTCCATTATTACCTCCACCTCCACCATTGTTGCCTCCATTATTTCCTCCTCCTTTACCTCTACCCCCAAATCCATTTACTACTTCCTTCGTCATGATAGTTTCCTCAGAGTCTTCTGGTTATTCTATCAAGGGTGGACGAGAGAGAGTTTCTTCCTTCTCTTCTTTGGGTGATTCTACCTCTTTGATTACAATATGTTCTCTTGTAGAAGTGAAGAAAGGGTCTTCACGTAGATGAGATTTGGTAGATAGTGTAGGAGAATCCTCTAATTCAATTGCTGCTCCTTGAATTCCAGGAATGTTAAGGCTAGGAGTAGATGGTGGTGAATCTTGACTATGCCTTGAAGAAGCTGGAGTTATGAAAATCAAACTCTTGGCCCTAGCTATAAACCTTCCCCTAGAATCTCTTGCTCTATGCATGTCATTTTTTTTAAAATTTTTTTTTTTTTCTCTTCAAGTCGGGTTAATAATTCTCTTTCTAATCTTCCAGATCACACTAGGTGCAAGAAGAGAGCATACTCAAGAAATTATTGAACCAATAACTCTCTTTTCTGATCCTCCAGATCACACGAGGTGCAAGAGGAGAGCATACTTCAAGAAGTTATCCATTTTTCTTTCTTTGATTTTTTTTTTTTAAGAAATTGGCTACCTAGTTACACTTCCCCGGCAAAGACGCCAAAATGTTTGGTCAATTTAGTGTGTCCTAAATTGCTACATTAATTATCAATCCGGGATTCATAAGCTGATGAAGTGTGGCACACTATATGTGCAAGATAACCTATTTCTTACTTTTGTCATTTTTTATTTTTATTTTGTTTTGGGGGTTTTTATCTTTGTTTGTCTCCTAATGTGAATGGAAATTCTATGTTTGAGTTCAAAGAAAACTCTAGAAGGCAAGTATGGATATAGATTTTAAGGCAATTCTGTCCTTTATAGTGATTTCCAGATCTTAACGCTCCAGAGGGTCTTAGAACATACTAATGACGAAATTAATATTAGAACAAAAATGAAGATGTGTTGCTACTTAAGTCAAACAAGAAATGAACTATTGATCATGAAACCATTATCCCTGTTACTGTCTAAATAGAAAAATGAATTACGCTACTGCACTTCAAATAAATCAAAAATTGCAATCTAATAAAAGTAAAATCAAATTACATCATTCATAGTCTAACCACTCGCCAGGTAGTCTAAGCTATGGCTTTCGGAGGTAATCATCAATAACATGAGCAATCTGATACCTAATTGCAAATCACATCAATTCATAGTCTGACCCCTCGCCAGGTAGTCTAAGCTATGGCTTTCGGAGGTAATCATCAACAACTTGAGCAATCTGATATCTAATTGCAGAAAAGTAACACTTAAAATCAAATCACATAATTCATAGTCTTACCCCTGCCAGTAGTCTAAGCTATGGATTTCAGAGGTAATCATCAACAACTTGAGCAATCTGATATCTAATTGCAGAAAAGTAAAACTAAAATCAAATCACATCAATTCATAGTCTGACCCCTCGCCAGGTAGTATAAGTTATGGCTTTCGGAGGTAATCAATCAACAACTTGAGCAATCTGATATCTAATTGCAGAAAAGTAAAACTAAAATCAAATCACATCAATTCATAGTCTGACCCCTCGCCAGGTAGTCTAAGCTATGGCTTTCAGAGGTAATCATCAACAACTTCAACAATCTGATATCTAATTGCAGAAAAGTAAAACTAAAATCAAATCACATCAATTCATAGTCTGACCCCTCGCCAGGTAGTCTAAGCTATGGATTTCGGAGGTAATCATCAACAACTTGAGCAATCTGATTTCTAAATTTTCTAACAAAGCAAATGAACTAAATTGAAATCAACAAAACAGAACTGGAAAAAAAAAACTAAGAAAAGCAAGTCAGCAAAAAGACTGATTCCATGTCACTAGTTTTTGCAAAAGGAAGTGTGTAAAAGTGCCCGGGCCTACTTCTATCCTGAAACATACACACACACTGATCAGCGTTAATAGTAATATACAAAGCTTGTAAAATCATGAACAGGAGTGAAGTGTTAATATTATAGCAAAAGTAATATACACAAGTGAATAAATGTGGAATATATGCAATGGAATTAAAGTAACACTACATAAAATTGTACAACAATAAAAGAACAAAACCTCAGTGTGCATGGGCCCTCTACATAGCCTCGGCCAACAGGCTATCAATCAAGAATTATGCTCACGCAATCATGTAAGAACAGAGTCTTATTTTATATCTCAAAACAACGTTATCACAGTGGGACTAGTGTCACGGCATAGCAACTTAAAGTGAAATTACATAAGCAAAAAGACTAACTGTATGCGTTTGGAAACACGTTATTTATAACAAGAAACTCACAACCGTTTTCCTATCAAACTACGCTGACAGAGAACACGTAAAAGACAACGTCCATGGATTTACCATCATGGCTATCGAGATTATGCAATCTATTGAAAACGGCTGTTGGATTCACATCGTGGGACAACCTACAGGTGTCAGCGTGCCTCTAGAGGTTTAGAAACAGCCACGAATACTTCACGTGGTTGAAAACAGAGTCCAACTGTCGTCGGACTCCTTCGTTAGACCATTCTTTGACCACCGTTGACCACAACTTTCTTTGACAAATCCGGCTAGACCAATAGGACCTGATCCATGTCCAGGCCATTTCTAGCTTGCCCACGTGTCTAGTTTTGCCGGATGACACCTGCAACCTAGAGTTTAACAAAAACGGCTGCGGAAAGTTGAACCAACTGCGGAAAGTGGCTGCATTTCGCAGCTCATAAGCAAAAGTCTAATTCAAACAGCAACACAAAGACATAGTTAAAAAACCACTTTAAATTCTCTTTTATGATTAATATGCAATGATGTTGATAGCTTAGGAGGCCCAGGTGAATGGAAAGAGTCTAGGAAAATGTGTAGGAAAGACGCAAGTTCAGGGCTCAACATACTGCACAAAGAGGCAAAGCTTCATGCACTCACTGTAAAAAGGAGGGGCATGATGATGAGCACTGTTGGATTCTGCATCTAGAGCTGAGGCATAAGAAGTCCGAGGGCAAGAAGAAGAAGACCGTTGCAGCTATTCAGAAAGATTTGGTGTTAGAATCGGGAGATGAAACAATCAATGCAGCCATAGGTTTAAAAGGTAACAATTCTGAAGAATCTACTAGTAATTCTACTCAATCTGTCATTGATGAAGAACATGAGAGAAAAAGACATGAGATTTTCCATATTCGAGTCATTTCCAAAAATCAAAAGATTGATACTTTGTTTGATAGTGGCTTACAAGTAAATCTAATTTCTGAAGCAATTGCAAAGAAATTGAGATTAACAACTACACCTCATAAGAAACCATACCCATTAGGATGGTTGAATGATAAAGCGCAACTACAAGTGACTAGACAGTGCAAACTCAAGCCTTCTTTTGGGTCAGCATTTGTAGATGAGGTTGGGTTAGATGTAATTCCTTTGGATATATGTGGAATTGTTTTAGGAAGTCCTTACTTTTATGATAGAAAAGCTATTTTCTATAGAGCTGAGAACAAGTATCTACTTGTCAAAGATGGAATTGAATACTTGGTAAGAGCTCACAAAATAGCTAAATAAACGAAATAGAAATTAACGAAATAAAAGGATTCTAATCCAAGATAAATGGATTTGCAATTTATGTATTTCACGAAATATATATATTGTGATGAAGAATATATGTTGAAAAATCTTTCTGGTTTTCCCAATTTTGGGTTTCTAAAATAAAATATTTATGTTAACATGTGTTTTCACTGTACCTTTTATACATTCTATATAGAATATATCTACAAAAAATAATTGTACAAGTCAAAGGACAATAACTCAAGTGGCAGCTAGTGGGTTTAATCCCCCCTCCACCCATATTCCACTCTGCGAAGCCATGTCAGTTTGTGTGGAAAAAGTTTTACGTAAGCTCTTTAAGCTTTTATAATAGGTATAAACTGTAATTTTAACTTTATTTCAAATCTTTAAGTTTTTATTATATAAAAAAAACTTCGAGGAAACAATATTTAAATATGCAAGCAATATTTACAAATTTATTTGTTATTTAATATACCCAAAGAGAACCTGACAATACCCATGACATCTTGATGGGAAAACCCTTGTTGTACTCCCAGATGTTGGATATCAAATATCCGTCTGCCTCCTATCCCAATGTCATCTCCATTAACACCACCATCCTCGTTTGTGGATGGTCAAGTGAAATAGTGAATTAACGCAGTTTGCATGATTAGTGCGATGGGATGGTGTGTGTTAATTTAAAATTCAAAATTTGAATGCTACAAATAACTGCTTCTTGCCTCCCATTTAGACCAGAGACAATTTCAAAAAATATTTGTTGTAAATCACCTGAAATCATCTTGTACATTGGTGAAGTTTTCAGAGAAGTAGACTTGGTGAACGAAGAAGCAACAAGAAAAATTGGTGAAGGTAGCTGAAGAAACTAATAGATATGGTGATGACAAAAGCAACAAGTAGACTTGGTGAAATCATAAGTAACTAACAAATATTGTTAATAAGTAAGAAATTAGGTTGTTTCGTATGAATATTTGCAGCAAAAGGGATTAATGTCTCCTGTAGGCTGGTGCATAAATAGTAGCAAAGGGGACCACTGTCTCCTATAGGTTGGTGCCTACAATGCAATAGAGGCGATTGAGGTCTCCTATAAGTTAGTGCCTACAAATAAACAACTATTGGTGCCTCCTAGAGGTTGGTTCCTACAAAGTGGTAGCAAGAATTAGTGTCTCTTGTAGGTTGGTGTCTACAAATTAGGATATGGGATTGGTGTCTCTTGTAGGTTGGTTCCTATAAACTAGTAGAGTGTATTGGTGTTTCCTATAGGTTGGTTCCTACAAAGAAGAAAATGGGATTGGTGTCTCCTTTAGGTTGGTGCCTACATGATCTTTATTATAGAAAAGGTTTGTGGTTTTCTCTTGTAAGGGTTTCCACATATATCTTGTGTTACTTTTTCATTTTATGAGACTGATGTTTTATGATGACATTAAATAGGTAAAAATTGTCATTATACTAATTCACCACCTCTCTCATTATAACTTTGGATTCCAACAATTGGTATCAAAGTAGGTTCCTTTAAATGCAGTTTAAACACTACAAGGTCAATATTAGAGGGAGAGATGGCTAGCAATAATAACAAAGCCCCTTCCTTTGATAGAACAAAATATACTTTCTGGAAGATAATGATGAGAACACATCTAACATCTCTCGGCATTGATGTATGACATTTTGTGGGAGAATGCTATAATTTTTTCATCAATTCCTTCAATAGATGTAGATGACAATAAGGTTTACGTAAATAATTTCATAGCAATGGATTCCATCTTAAGTGGTCTTGCTAGTTCGATATTTGTCAAGGTAAGGCATTGTGACTCTGCAAAATATGTTTGGGATAAGATTCAAAGCATGTATGAAGGATATGAAAAGGTAAAAGGTGATACAATTTAAATGCATAAAATACAATTTGAAAGTTTAAATATGAACAAAGAAGAAGACATCACAAATTTTGTCCTTCGGGTAGATGAAATTGGGAACACTATTAAAGGATTGTGTGAAAATATTGAAGAATCAACAATTATTTATAAAGTATTGATATCTCTTCCATTGAGGGCTAATCCAAAGGTTTCATCTATTGAAGAGATGAAATATATCAAAAACTCGAATATGGATGAAATACATGGAATAGTCATTACATATGAGATGAGAATAGGAAAAGAAAAATTTGGAATAAAGGAAGTAGCCCCCAAAGCATTAAATAAAACAAAAGGACACAAGGATCATGATCACTCTAGTCCTACATTAGATGAAGAAGAAGCTCAATTTGTGAGAAATTGGGAAATAAAAAATTAGTGGCACCAAAAAAAAAAAAAATTCTCTCAAGGAAGTTAAAGGAGGTAGTGTCATCCTTGCAAATAATGATACAAGAAGGATTATTGGAAAGGGAAGAATTAGTCTTGATAATGGAAGGATAAAAAATTCAAATGTTTTGCTTATAATTTAGGTTGACGAAATATGGTTGTGTTCTAATCGAAGATAAATGGATTTACGGTTTATATTCTTCACGAAATATATATATTGTGAAGAAGAATATATGTTGAAAAATATTTATGGTTTTCCCAATTTTGGGTTTCGAGAATAAAATATTTGTTTTAACATGCGTTTTCATTGTACTTTTTATATATTCTATATAGAATCTATTTTCATAATTTAGTTGCACAAGTCAAAGGAAAATAACTCAAGTGGTAGCTGGTAGGTTTAATTCCTCCTCCACCTGCATTCTACCCTCCGAAGACATGTTAGTCTGTGTGGAAAAAGTTTGAACACGTTGAAAATCATGATGAGTAATTCTCATAAGCCTTAAAGGGGATCAAAATTTTGAATATCTTGATATTGAGATGAATAGTGACAACCAATATGATTTGATCTTGAGTCTTTCCTAGAAAAGTACTTCGAAGTTACCGATTCACCAATTATGATTAAAACAACAATTAATTGTATAGGGTTAAAACCTACATATCAAATGTCTAAGATCTTAATATTTATATCATAATAAAGTGTTCTGTAAAATTTGGTCAACTTGATATATTTCAAGAAAACTATTTTGGCTATAAAATTGATGAGAATCCTTTGGTTGTTTCTTGAATATTTTTCTTTCAACACTCATGGGAAAAAAAATGTAACTACACACAACAATAGGTAGCTTCAATAACATATAACATGTTTCTTGTTCTCCAATATCATAATCAATAAGTGTTTATGCAAGAAAAATTCTATATGCACGCAAGAATGGATCTTCACATCCACTTGCATTTGCAATTCTTGTTAGCATGTCTTGATAACTTTTTGATTTATTTTCTACTTTTGAAGCATATTTTGTAGCATATTTCAAGACTGCATGTGGAGAAAAAATTGGCCGACAAACAACATTTTCTTGCCACATTGTCAGAAGGTACATTAATAATATTTACCCTCATCATTACCTACGACCTCATATTTATTTTTCCATTTCTCATCGACAAATAATATTGACTCATTAATAACTTGCCGTGCAATGATGCATTAACATGCAAGGATAGACCCCTCTTTGTAAAAGAGAGAACAAACATTACACTTTATGTATTTGAACATGATTTCAACAAATTCTCATAAACTTCATGAGGATTGAAAGAAAAAAATTATGAAGCATTCAAAAGGCATGGATCATCATTTAATAGTTAAGGAACTATTATGTTTCATTAGCGGATGTCACATGGATTCCAGGATGTTACATATTTATCATAGAATGTCTTTGCAACATGCACATTTTAAAGGTTAGACGAATCTTAATTTTTGATGTTTGGAGCATTTGAAAAACATAAGAAACAATTGACGTGGGATGAATCGTGTTCGATAAGAAATATCATAACATAGGATGGTTTTCAAATATTTGATCAAAATATATGAGTAGATGCAACCAATATTCATGCATTTAAACCTTACAAAGACATGGATGTAACCAATCAGTATCACCGACATGGAATAGAGTGGGTAATTCCATGTTTAATAAGCCTTCAAAATTATATTCATTGATGGGAGAGGAACCATCAATCTTATGGATGATTAGGTGTGGAATTTTCATTTTTAATAAATTTATTATTTCATTCACTTCCCTTCAGTCATTGGGTGGTTGAGAAACAAAATATGAAGGATGAGAGTGAAAATGGGGCCAATTTTTCAATGCCCACATAATTTCTCTCTATTTCATCAAAATCATAATCAACAATTTTCAGCCTAGTTTGAATATTAGTTGATCTTTCTAGGAGAGAAACAACTGAATCCGTGTTTATTTGAACATCCATATACTAATTATCTATTTGAATTTTGCAAAGCAATTCATCCATCACATGTTCATTTTTTTCATAACATTTATAATATTTGGAGTGAGAACCGCATCTCCTCACAATTAGGAAGTTAAGTTATTCAACACATTATGAAAGGTTCTTTGCAATGATAGATATATATTCTAGAAAGGTAATTGTGTGGTCAATGTTTTCACCTACTGTACCTTGTTTGAATTGTGCCAAATGATGTCAAATGAGTGAAAAAGGCCAAAAGGAGAACAAAAATTAGAGGCTGAAAGTTGGAGGAAGAGGCCAAAACCAAAGCTTAAGTTTCAAAGACAAGAGGAAAGTGCAGATCTAAAGAAGAGTGTTGAAGTTTGGGACCCAATCACATCGGAGCCCAATATGGGGAAGGCTAGCAGGAAGGCATATTGGAGGTCATTTTTTTGGAGGATTGAAAGCCTCGGAATTTCAAAAGCTTATGATGAAGAGGGGCTCTGATTTAGGTTGGAACTTGGTCACAAAGACTTCAAAGGAAAAAGGGCGCAAGGCTAGGGACCGAGCATTGAGAGCATTGAGCCCATTGGAAGTGGAGGTTATCATAACTCCAATGTTAATTCCTCTTTGAAAAATTTCGATGAAGGGGGATTTCGATATAGGTTGGCACTTAGTCATTAGCGTTCCAAGGATCAATAACGCAGAACAAGGCAGGACCTCGGAACATTTTCAATCGGAACATCGGAGTTTTGTAACTCTTGAACACATGCATCTTTTGAAAGCGCTGAAATCTTGGAGGAAAGGGAAATTCAAAGGAGACCTTTGAAAATCCAAAGACACTAGGGGCCTTTTCTCTCTCCTCCGAAGAAGACACTTGGCAGTAGATAGTTGGTTCTGAGAAGTTGACATGGCAGATTATGTCAACATGAAACGGTAAGACAAGGACATGTGGAAGGTGGTTTGAGCATTTTGGAGGACCCAAAAGGACAAATATGGGTGACACGTGTCACTACCAAGGTGGCGCCACGTGGAGATGAGGACGTCAGCATGATGTCACTTTGGAGGTCTACATTTCAGAGGAAGAGGCCATCATAACTTTATTTTAATTAGCATTTAAAAATATTTTGATGGAACGAACTCCGAAATCAGGTGGTAGTTGTTCATAGAGACTTAAAGGGACCAAGGGCACAAAGCTAGCCAAAGCACCTAAGTGCTAAGATGAGCTCATCGGAAGTCGGAGTCATCGTAACTCCAAGGTTAATTCTTAAATTTGAAACTTTCGATGAAGAGGGATTTTGATGAAGACTAACACACATCGTGCGAGATCCACAGAACCCAAAGCCAAAGGAATATTTAGCAGCTAAGTGTTATGGGCCATATCTGGGATGCGAAATATCGTAACTCCTCGTAAATTCTAATATGGAAAAGTTCCAATGGTGAAGGGGCTTCGATATGTAGTGGCACTTGTTCATGAATATCTAAAGGACCAAGGGTGAAGCACAAATTATAAAGGGAGATAGGCCCTCGACAAGAGACCAAAGGATTTAGCACCTAACTGCTGAGCTTGAAGTTACGACATCAGGTCCCATGGGATAACCAGGAAGACGGCCAATAGAAAAGGAGCTTGAAGGCATTAGACCTTTGTGATTTCTAAATGCTAGTTCAAGTAAATTACAAGATGGAAACCTCTGATATTTCATCCCCTGTGCTTTAAGCCTTTGGTCACATGCAGTGGTCCCATGGTTGAGAAGTGATAAAAGAGCTTAAGCAAGAGGAGCTTAGGGTGATTAGAGTTATGTGTTTTTGTAATAGTATTTTGTAAGAGTTACGAGGTATATTGGGTTCTGATAAGTATGACATAGAGTGTATGCAGATGGATAATTTGGTAGCTATGCTTATAGAGCATCATTAAGGCCACCATAGTCGATCGCTTCTGACATCAAAAAGTGGGGAATTCAGGCAGTTAAGAAGGAGAGAGATAGGTATATCGACCAAATGATTGTAGAAGAAAACCATGGTAGTGATGTGGCTTGATCAGAGATGATCATAGGGAATGGCATGGAGATATTTTGTTGTGATCATCATTTAGTTTTCCAAATTTTTGTTATTATGTAATTTCTGCATTTTAAAGAAAGTACCAAATCTGTTGTAATCATTTTGGGGTAGCAGAGCCTCCACATGCCGAGACAGCTAGTCGATCAAACAACTGGAGCATTACTGAAGATGTTTTGTAACTATTGTTTCAAAGCTCCCCCTCTCCTTATAAATTGGGTGAAGAAACTCACTTTAAATATTCCCAAATTTTGCATTCTAGAAGCCCGAATTATGTTTTTGTAAGTTCTAAGCTCTATTTGCAGAGAAAGTGGTTCCACTTTTGGTTCAAATTGCTTGTTCACAGGGTGCTCGGGCTTATACAAATGTTAACTATGATGCACTCGTGATTTGGAATCTATCTTCAAAAATTAATGAAGCAGTTCTATTGATTCCAAGTGGAGTAATGTGCAATATGTTTTCCCTTTTGTATATCATTTCATGTATGTTTTTCCTCCTCTAAAATTGTGTAATGAGGCTGCTGGTTTCACTCTCACTTATGGGTGTATGGATGTTGCGAAGTAGAAAACAATACCTATGTAAATGACAAATTTACTTGTGTTATTTTATAACCCGCAGTACCTGTGTGAGCACATATTTACTAATGCTATTTGGTGACAAAAGGTGTCCATGAGGTATAGAGCTAGAAACCTTAAATTGCGCTCCAATATTTCTTCGTTTTCACCTCCTCATTCTTCCATACTTATGCTGGAACTTGTTGCGTAAGATCTTGTGTTTTATTCAGCGCTCTACATAGAATTCCTTCCTTTCTTTCCTCCTCTTAATTTTTACTACAACTCCAATATAAAGCTACATTTTGTTATGTGTCATCCACCAGAATCAGGAGATTCCTCCTTGAGACCAGTCACATCTACCCATATGTATATATATCTGTGTGTCTGTTTGCGTCTACCTTGGTGAAGGGCTATTGAACCAAGCACTGAATTATCTTACTTCAAATTATGTGACATATGGAGTGCAACAGAAAGCCTCAAATAATCTTCAAAATCACTCCTCTGTCAGGGAACGAATCAAAATATTTTTCCCTGGGTACGGCAATTTTTAATTCCCTCTGTTAGGTGAGGAAAGGAAGTTTGGATTGAAGATCTCCCACCTTAGAAGCTCCACTGTTTGAATCTTATTTTAAACACCTTGGCTTTCTGGAGACCTCATACTCACTCAGATACTAGCCAACATAAAACTCCTCCTGTATTTAACCGAAGAAAATCATATTCGAGAGGATTTGGAAAGCGCAGATCCCTATTACTCTAGATTCCGTAAGGCCTTTTCCATAAATATCATCAACCAGTTCTCAAAAATTTGTGATAAACTACCATGAGTTTTCCCCTAAAGTCTTAGAATATCCTGAAGAACATTGTGTATTGTTTGGCTCATTTCCTTCTAGAGTAAATAATGAAGAAGATTTTGGCAGTTCACCCCATTTCTCATTTCATCCCTCCCCTAAGGTTGAAGAAGTTAAAGACATCCTCATAAACAGTCCCACACAGAGTGTGAATAGTTTCCCAACCCAGATCCAATCATCTGTGACTCAGATACCCTCTCAGAAAGGACTTATAATAAATATCCTACCACCTCCCTTACTCAATATGGTTGTCCTGGGTTTTCTCCTGAACAAATATGCCCCACTAGACTTGCCACAATCCTTGAATGGTATGCCACAAGACTATCTTAATATCTTGTTGAGGTTCATAGGAGAAGATGATATTTCAGCACAGAGGCATGTAGAAACTTTCTGTGCATTTGCAGAAAATCTCAATGTAGAACACTTAGATGTAGTGTTAAGGTGTGTGTGTGTGTGTGTGTGTGTGTATATATGTATATTCTTAACTGTGGAGATTCACTCCCATTTTATCATGGGGATTCTTTATATGTAAATAAGCTTTGTTACGTGCCAAAAAAACATAACTTATTTCATATCATGCTTGTTCATGTAACATTCTTTTTTTAATTAATCAATTTAATTAAAATGGTAAAAAGGACATAAGTACTTTTGAGATATATCTCAACCTTTGATCTGTGATTAGTATTAAGAATATTCTAGAATATTTAGTGAAGTTTAAATCCCTACCATTCCCCTAGTAATTACGCATAATTAAATTAAAATTTAAGAAGCCCTATTCCAAAATAGATATGCTTATAAACATAATTATCAAGTGAATATCTGAGATTGAACCTCCACCGAATATATATGAAATATTTTAGTAGTAATTAGGGATAGAGGGTTGAAATTTATAACAAAGGTAGTTATGTCCCTTTCGAATGCCATGGTCATAGGTGTTCCATTTAGTTTTTATTTATAGCATCAAACTCTCTCTCTCTCTCTTCTCTCTTCTCTAATCTCTCTCCTCTCTCTCTCTCTCTATATATATATAGTAATATATATATATATATATATATATTAAAACCACATTCTTGTCTTCATGTCTATTTGTAGTGCGCTGAACCACAAATAGTCTAAGTTTTCTAATTTGATATCCAATGTATTCCTGACGTGAAGCATGCTCGGGGGAACTAGGTGGGTTGGCAGGATTAGGAGCCACTTCCTCTCCTCGTGCATAATCCTCCCTTCGATACAGGCTAGATTGCCCTCTTTCTCCAACCCCCCGCCTTGTTCACCTTGCTAGCGAGCATTGTCAACTTTACAACAACATGGTGAGAATTGAACACAAGGTAGCTATACGCACACAAAAAAATAGTCTTCCACTTTGAGCACAACAATAAGACCCCACTCCTGAAGAACACCACACCTCACCCAATGACCAATTGCAACAGTTTGAGGTACTAGAGGGAGATTAGACATTTGAGATCCCTGACCCACTAGACTAAAGGCTCCTTAACTAGCAAAATCCCACCTCGAAGCAAGCAGTCTAAGCGCTAAACAGAGAGAGAGCTAGCTAAAGAACTAGTATCCTATGCCTTCCCTCTTAAGCTAGACACCCACAATATAAGACAAAGCCGAATAATCTCAACCCAAAAGGGAAGACCCAGTGCACCATTATCTTGAACAACATAACATGCAATAACACGAGATAAAGGCCAAATGTACCAATTTAACGAACTCAATACTACAACCATAAGATGAAACCATACTAAAAAGGGATTCTACTTTACCTTATACCCATGCCTCATGTTATATGATTGAGAGCCACTGTTAAGAATCCAATCGCCACACACAACAAGGATACCAATCCTTTGAAATTTCCCTGTCACTGCTCCGCTAATGCAAGTCCACTTTCCTCCACTACCCTGACAACACACTAGTAGTGACGACATAAAATCTTCCTTTAAATCTCGAGAGTCAAAATGATTTTCATCCCCAGACTTCACTATTAACCCCTTTAGCACCGACCAAAGTTGGTAAAAGGACCCACCATAACAAGACTTCACTGCTAATTCCTCTAACATAAGCGTAAGTGAGATGACAAACACCCTCCAAGAAATCCTTATAATATATTCATTCACCCTATTAATTAATATTTATAATTTCTTTAAACTTTATAAATATTATAAAATAAATATTTTGACATTTATAAAATCATACCGCTTGTTATTCAATTTTTCTATATTATTTTAGTAAATATAACACATATAATTAGTATATATATATATATATATTTTTACCATATCCATCAAATATATTGGCTAATATTTTATTACGTAAATAGAATCATTGTTTGCGTTTTGCCCATTAATCAAATCACTTTTTTGCTCTTTGCGGTATCTCTTCGTAATCGGTCGGTAGGTCATTTTGTCATTTTGTGAGGGTGGTCGACGTGCACCAAATACACGTGAGAAAACCATATATATAAACACGTCCACATTCATATAAAGAAAGTACTGTAACTTGAAAAACAAATTACATTAGTGCGCGAGATTAGTAGGGGTCGTGTTTGTGTCTAATAGGGAGATTTGGTGACTGGTTTTCACAGGTCTTGTGATCTAATTTTGGGCGAACGACTATATATCTCACTGCAATTTCTTCACATCGTGTATCGTGATGGACAGAGTGACAAGGCTTCCAAGTTTTGAACACGGATACGACTACTGGTGCCATTACTGTAACCAATTGGTGCACCCTCGCTTCATCGTCTCCGATGCAATTTCTTGCCCTCGCTGCCATCGCGGCTTCGTAGAACAAATTCGGCGACGAACTCAGGGCAGTGCTTCGTTTCCAGTGGCCGCCAATGCTGTGGTCCACGAGCAGGGAGAGAGGGTCATGTTTGATCACCGGTCGCCCACTTTCGGCTTCGTTGTGACCATGAATTTCTCTCTCCCGCTCTTTTTTGGAGGGATCGGGCACGACTTCACAGCACCGGGGATTCAAAATACAGAGAATGAAGTTCAACGGAGCGGCAACGGCACGCCCCCGGCTTCTACGGCTTCAATCCAAGCGATGCCGTTTGTCACCGTTGCAAGAGATCACCTCCCTTTGCATTGTCCGATATGCCTGGATGACTTCCAGGTGGGAGAAGTGACACGTCAGATGCCGTGTAAGCACACCTACCACTCACACTGCATTCTGAAATGGCTGGAGTCGAACAGCTCTTGCCCCATTTGCCGCTTTCAGATGCCCGTCCGTGGACACGATGAGCAAAGACCGCAGCAGGGCGAGTCCACGTCAGGCGGCCAGAACGGAAGCAGTTGGTTTCCATTTACAGTTTCCGGGGCACTTCGCAACGTATTTGGTTTATTACGTGGAAGATCTGAGACACGTGGACAAGGGCCCCCTTCTCGCCCTTCCGAATGACCTCTGACACACGTGGACAAGGGCCCCCTTCTCGCCCTGCGGCATGAATCATTTTTGCATTGCATCCAGAATGTGAAAAGGAGCACCTGATTCTAACTATCGTTTGCATTCTTTTGTCAGCGCTTTAGATCATGGCCTTTGGCTTTTTTTCTTAAAGTAAATGTTGCTAGATAACTGAGTGAGGTACATAAGATAGGTGAATTCACTGCAAATTCATAGGGATGGTTTCATTTATGGATAAGTGGATGGTGTCCTTGTTATTAGTTGATGGTATGAATTTTCTTGATGCATTTTAATATTGACTTTCTCATTAGTTTTGTTGGTTAATTCTCCATTCCCTTGATAGCATGGCTCTTTTTTCCTTTCTATCTCTTGGACTCTAATTTGAGTCGGATGACATTCTGGATGTGCTGTCATTTCCAATTTAGAAATGAATAATTGGTACCATATGTGGCCTACTCTCTATACATATTCAACAAACTCTAACAACAATTTTAGTGGTTGGAGGACAAACTCAACTATGTGTGGAGCATGTTAGATGAGACCTCTCCTTTCCCCCCTAAAAACATTGCTTGCTTGCTTCCCATGTGCAATTTACATCCTTTTGGTATGTTATGCATAATTCTCCTCTTGGATCTAAATAATGAAGGCAAGGTCTATGATATTGATTTCATTAGTCAGAAAGCATGTATTTTAGTGTTTACAAAATTTTATGGTTTTACGTCATTTATGTTTCCTCTGAGGGTTTTTCTATAATTGTTATTGTTGTTGATTGCCATAATATTGATTCTATTAGTTAGCTTTAACCTCGTCCACTTCTGATCTGAAGTGTGTGTGTGTTTTTTTTTAATTGTAATTGTTGTTGATTACCATTATCTTTTTTTGCATCAAAAGCCCTAGCATTATCACAAGTGTTTCTAATGAAACAAAGAAGAAGTCCTAGAAAAAGAACAAAATCATGATATGGAAAACTGTAATTTAATCCTTGCTACTGATATGCATTTATCTAAGAGATCATTGAGATTATCAAGGAAAATAAGGCTCTTATCACCTTCACTAGCGAATTACAATTCAACCTCTCTGAGGCTCCATTGAAGGCTATGGCTTTGTCAATCTTGCCTTTTTTCATGGGATCTAGATTCTTCCCCACCCCCATGATAGTATTCCTGATGTTGTAATCATAGTTATATAATTATTTCCTTGTCCCAACTCTCCTTGACTCAACTTCCCAGAGAGGCTAGACCCTTGTCATGATCAAAATCGAAAATTTGAGTGGTTCGAATTTATGATTTAGTGGTATTCCACACTTGGTCATCATTTCTACCTTTGCAACCATTGGAATCAAGAGAGCTTTAATAGATTTGAGAGTTTTAATTCTAGAATTAGAGGCGCCAATTCTAGATTTGTGATGCTAATTTTGTAGTACTCTTAGTTGGGAGTTAGTTAAAGATTTTTAGCAAACAAAAGTGACTAAAAGAAGAAAGGAAATGAATAATGTAGTCAAATCGTCAAAATTTTTTTTGTGACGAGCTTATTCTAAGGATTATTTTGAGTTGGTTCCTTTATTTCTTTGGCATATTTTCTTTATGTTGGTTTTGAAGTGAGTTTTGTTGAAAATGAATTATTTTATTTTTATCATGGGTGTCGTGCTCAATGGTCAAGAGAACTATCCATAATGTCAAGGAAGATCGAACATAGCTTAATCTTCAATGATCTTTGGAACAAAATGATTTATTGTGAACACCTTAAAAAAATGGTTTCAATTGTAATTGCATGATAGGATTTCAATTTTATCTATTTAATATATAACTAAATATTTAGTTATTCAATATATCGTTTTTGTTTATTTTATTCTTATTATTATTATATTTAAAATTATTGCTTTTAATTTACAATTTTTTTAGCTATTTCCAATTCAACTCCTATTATTCAACCACCACTCTATTTTAAAGAGAGAGCCATGCAACATTTGTTTATATAGATATAATGTTTGCAACATGTCTAGTGTCCCTAATGAAATTTATAGATATCAAAATGTCTTCTATGTATCCAAGAATTCATCTCAAATTTCTCCCTATAAAATGAAATGTACCATATATAATTAGAAAATATTACAAAAATTGAGTCGGAAAAATATGGTGGAAGAAAGCAATCAAACGAGTAAACAAAATTGTCTTGCTTCAGTTTCTTGGTAAAACATAAATGTTGTTGGGAATAAATAGAAGAACGAAAAACAAAGACTACATATTTTTCTACTCACGAAGAAAAACAAAACAAAGAACAATGGTCAGGTAGCCAATCAAGAACAATGGTTAGGGAGGCAATCGAAATAAATATGTCCAACTTTCCTTTATTTTACTTCCTTCCTCAAAGGCACACAGAATTCCTCCCAAAATACATAAATAAAGCAGGGGAAAAGAATTCCTAATTTTTATAGAGGGAGTTTGCTAAAGAATAATGTATTGACTATGCAAACAACATCAAATCTTTTTGAAAAATATCATATATAATGATTGGGCAAGATCCAAATAGAGGAAATCAAGCCTTGATAATATTTTCTAGCTTAAAATTAGTGTCTTAAATAGGTTTTAAATCCTAGAAACTATATCACAAAGACTAGTTCTTCAACCCATCTTTAATTGACTAGTTCTATGAAATTTTGAAGTTTTCGAGTCTTTTAATCATCCACTTTACAAGATTTTCCAAAATATATCGTGCAAGTCAAACCATAATTTGATCTTGAAAAGTCGTTCTTGAGCACAAGTCAACCACATGAAACTATAATCAACATAAACAAGATCACAAGCCATATATTCATTATTAATAACAAGAACACTAATCAACTACATAATAGCCTAATTGACAACTAGGTACACATTTTTAATGTTCTCTATTCCAGTGAGTATATATTCCCTACTACAAATCACCAGAACAATCACTATCAATAACACTTTTGGAATCAACAACCTCTATAGGCCATTGCTATGCACCAAAAGCCAAAATAGGATCATACTGAGTTGGAGCAACCTCCTCTTCTTCTCTTTCATTGGTTTCATCTTCCTCCCTGTGAAAGAATAAGTCAACTTGCAAAAAAGAAGAATAAAAATGAATTTAGGCACCAAGTTATCATAAAATTGTTCATAGACAATGATTTGTAAAACATTAATTATCTTCATTGGCTTGGACTCGAATTTACCATGACATCCCATTTATGACTTAGGAAAATTATTCCTTCCATCCGTAAAACCATTCCTTCCATCTGTAAAACCATCCTTGAAGTTGATTTGTAAATGTTCTAGGTATATTCCTACCAATTTATGGAAAATTACTAAATTGTTTGTTGACCATATGGCCTGACAGATTGTACATTTATATCCTGAGAGTTCTCTATTGCAACAATTACTTTTGCACCAAGCTGCGACTTTTCACAAGTATTACCCAAGTTGATGATAAATATGCCTAAAATAAAAACCACATATTTAAACATTATACTAGAAGCTTATATAGAGAAGGGCCTAAGTGAATGAACATCCTACCAAAAACAATTGGGCAATTCATTCAACCAATCTCTGAACAAACTTTTTATAGACCAACAAATCACATTGCTACAACTTTGCTGTCAATTTATACCCTTCCAATACCACTCGTAAATAATTATCCTTGCTAAAGTGGTTCTTGGATGTCCTTCATTTAAATTATCAAAGACTTAGGTACACGTACAACGTCAAAACAAGCATTCAAAGATAGGAATTGAAGGTTCTAACATTTTTCTTGTCATATAAGATTATTGTCCACAATTGACCAATTGCTCAATGTTGCGCTGCCACTTGTCGCAATATGACTCGTCCACCTATACAGGACTATTCCAAGAATATTCCAAGGAATATTTTCCTTTCTGACTGGGTTGTATTGATGTCCAGTTAACATCCCAGTCGACCTTTTGCCAAAATTTTGCATGTTTGGTGAAATAGTCAGCGGGCTCTAACTTCCTCATACTAACTTTGTTTTGACAAAACGAGTTGTGTTAGGATCATTTCACCGAGACAGACACGGTCGTTCAACTTTAAATTGATTTCAAGCACTTTGATTTTTGAGCTAATTTTTGCCCCTAATCCAGATTTTGATCACTCCTTCCCACTGATAGGCTTTTGGACCCACAAAAGAATCTTATCTGATGAGAGATGAATACTCTTCTCTTTCCCAAGTTCTATCAACTGATTATACTTGAAAAATCTCCATGGCAACCACTTGGGTACACTGACATGCCTTGCATTGCAAAGGGCTATGTCCCTCAACCACTGTTCTCCTTTTGCTGCTGACCCAATCCAACACTTGTTGGACACTTTCTGGCTGCAAAATACCTTTGTTGTACCACATTGATCCCTTGGTGCTTGGAAAACTGATACAATCTGATAGCCTTCCCACTAAGAATCTTGGCGTCAACACATACAAATGGTCTACAATGGCTGCAAATTTTTGGCATCTCATCCAATTTTGCTTCTTGCCTCTATCACCCTCAGTTAAACATGCTACTCATGTCATGATTTGAGAATGAAGGCTAAGCATGGGCATCTTGCTCAATAATGGACCGTCCAAAATCTTGTGACATCTTGTCACAAATACAACCATTAAATGGAAAAACACATTATGCAAGAAATGGAAATCGACGACCTCTTCTTTTACTCCTTCAAAGCAACAATTTCACATCATGTAACATTGCCATGTAATTTTTCATCTTGGTGTACAAACCATCTTGGTGCGTTAGTCAATGGTTTACTAAACACAAGTTGACAAAACATCATCTTCAAGCAACTGACTTGACTTGAGAACTAAACATAAACATGTACAACAATTTGACAGTTCTTTGCATAAACAACAAGAATTTCACATCTCGTGCAATAATCCGTCAACATCTCCCTTTCATCTTTGGAGACAAAATCAACTCTTCCAAGTCGATATAACATACATGTGACAACAATCGACACAAGTCGACACTCATGCATGCATCTAAACACAATGAAACTAACAACAATTCCACTGTTCACACACACAAAATCTCATGTATGTGTACAATTCTTCAACTTTCCCTTAAGTACAAAAACCAGTACAATAAGCCTAAAAACATGTATGGGTACATAAGAGCTGAATTGACAAATTTTCTGCAAATGAAGTGAGTAACATACCCCACTTTCACACACCTTCCTGGCGAAAATATGCAACATCAAGAATGCATGCAAAAGAAATGCATTCACATACAAATTTGTAACCACAAATTGCCTTCTTTGCTGCATTTGAGTGAGTCAAAACAGAGCTCTACTTTCAACATCTTGCATCATACAAGTTGCCACATACTTCCAACAAAAAAGTAATGCATTCATAAGGCAAAGAAATGCATTTTTAAGGCAAATAATTGCATCTATCAACAAAAGAAATGCAAGCCTTATTTGGATAAGAAATCAAACCACCTCTTACCAAACCATTTCCATGGCACATCTTTCAGCTGCACATCATCTTGTGAATCATCTTGACCCACATCAATTATGGAATCTTCTTTTCCATTCTTGCTTAAGTCTCTCTCCACATTCTTCAAATGTCATGGATGAGTTGTTGGATACAAATTCTAACATTTGTCTATGAGATGACCTTGCTTAAGGCAATGAGTGCAAAATAATTGCATCTTCTTTGCAACATGGTTTCCATTATCCAATGGACCTCTAGTTTTCTGTCGGTTTTGTTTTGAAAGTTTCCTGTATGTGGCCATTTTATTCCAACATTTTGAAAAATTATAGCTATTCAAACCACAAAAATAACATGTAAATTCTCTCCAATTCTTATGTGAAGATTTACAATGTTTATCATAATAAAAAGAAACTTGATTAAAGGTAGATTTATACCTTGCACATTCACCTTTGTTGCCTTATTGAGGAGGTGAATTTCATGAGATAGTGGCTCTCTTCGGAATATCAACAATGGTTTCAATGTCCTTAGAGCTTTCAACATCCTCTTGTTTTCCATTTCCACTAGTTGCATGCTTATGAGCATCTCCTTGCAAAGTGGGTATAAAATTTTTGCATTCCTCATGAACACAAACTTCACAAGCTGGAGGGTACTAACATGTAATGAGATTCCCTCTTGGAACACCTTCATGTGTCTCCTTGGATTTGGAGCATTCTCCATCATGTTGTCCATAACCAAGACCCAAATGCCTAGGTTTTTCCTCAACAACAATTGACTCAACTATGCCTTGTGCATGTTTGCCTAACCCTCTACCTTCATATCCCATATTCATCAATAATTGGACCCTATTCCTCTAGTGTGTCTTTCAAAAGAACCAAAACATTCATTTTGAGAGGAAATTGAAGATAAAATTGAATTTCATACCTCATGTTCATGCACATACTTGACTATGGTTTCCTTGGCATCATAGAGTAAAATCTCCATCTCATGCATCTTTTCAAGAAGCTCTTGCTTTTCCTCCTTCATGGCCATCAACTCCTCTTGAAGTATAGTGTTGTCCTTCATATCTTCAATCATCTCTTTCACCATATCTCTCATGATGAAAAACTCTTGTAACATCTCTTCATCAAAGAATCTTGCTAAGGAAGATAGATTAGAGACATCGCTTGTTGAAGCTACCATCACATAAACTTGCACACTATTAATTCTCCTTGCACAAATCTCAAGCAATCAAGCAAATAAACCTTTTGCATGCTTTGATACCAACTTGATCCATAGCTGGATGTTAGTTTTACTGTGCTAATTTCAACTTCAGATTTAAAAATGAATGCTTGTCAATTACTTCATGTGCATGGTTCCTTTATGGTGTTTGTAAATAGAAACAAGTAAATTTTATGTCAATTTTTATGTTAGATTCATGAGCAGAATAACATGAAAGACAAGTACTGAACATCAACAAGTAAATGAACAACAAACCATCAAGAATAACACTTAACACAATGTTTTGAAAAAGGGTTTCACCCCTCTTGGGCTACATCTCCTTGGTCCAGCTTCCATGGCTTGGGCCTCCGTATTTGTTGAAAATGGAAAAAAAGTACAGTTTACAATGCTCTACAACTCCTGAAACCTGCTTCAATGGAATCACAACATCCAAAAACCCGTAATATGACTCTTCAAACTCTACAAATAGACTACAACTGTTCTGGGCTTGACCTCCTCTCTTGGTGGCCCTGGTTTCCTTAAACTTAAACGTGGAAAAATCATGTACAGAAGTGCCTCATTGCCTTTGAAACCATTTCCATTGTGTTTAGAATGTCAAAATAATCTAAGAACGCCTTTTTCTGATCTGCATTTGGTCGAAAAATGCTCTAGTTATGACTCAAATTGACTTTTCCTAGAAAAGCTTCTCTAAAACTGGAGAAACTTCAGTTAAGGCTGCTAATTCTAGGGGCAGTTTAGAAAATAGCAGAGTCTGCTAAAAATATGCCAAAGTAAACTCCAGTTTAATTAAGGATTAACTGTGGATTAATTAACATTAATCCAGCTTGAACTCAATTAGCGCGTAGTTAATGCAAACCGTTAGCTGGCAGTTTGGTTGCAGGAGGTCACATGTCACAATTATAGATGTCACAGTTTAATGCTGACTGTTTGAAATAACCTTAACCATAACCTTGGTGGTTAATTATGTGCGTTCACATGGAGGGGTTTTGCCTACGGGCTGGCTCCCTCCTAACCCCCAAACATCAACATGTTAAACCTTAACTATGTGTGGAGAACATTAAGATTAAGAACTAATGGTGTCGCAGAGTGGTAAAGCACACAGCTAATGGAGGGGAGTTCGTGGGGCCGAACCCTAGAACCTCCATAAAATTTTAATACACCATTGTAGGGGCACGTGGTGGCCTTTGGGCTTGCCACGTGTCGCCTTCCCATTGGTCCACCTCAACCACAATTGCCCAATGCTACGCTGCCACTTGTCACGATATGACTCGTGCACCTATACAGGAATATTCCAAGAATATTTCATGGAATATTCCAAGGAATATTCTCCTTTCTAACTGGGTTATATGGATGCCCAATCAACATTCGAGTCAACCTTTTGCCAAAATTTTGGTTGTTTGGTGAAATGGTCAGCGGGCTCTAACTTCCTCATATGAACTCCGTTTTGAATGAAACGAGTTGCGTTGGGATCATTTCACCGTGACAGACATGGTAGTTCAGATTTCGAGAGATTACAATCACTTTGATTTTTGAGCTAATTTTTGCCCCTAATCCAGATTTCAATCACATATTGACAATATCCACACAAGAGGACCATACTCCAGTAGGGTTGCATATAATACAATGCACTAGTGTGATCACATTAACCTCACAAGCATCCTAACCACAAAGCCAACATATACTCAACTTGCAGAACCTTCATCAATGCTAGTACCAAAAACTTCTATATGTCAATTTCAACAATATTGGATTAAACAATACACTAGAGGCATAATACGACCCTTTAGGAGAAAATTAATTGTGGATTAATTATCCATTTTGTTTGTTATATGATCCATTCAGAACAAATAAGGTGTGAGGTAGGGAGACGGGAACAACTAAAGGAAGTATGGGAGGATATAATGTGTTATATTTATGGAGAGTATGAGGTAGAACAAAACAACTTTTTAAAATGTGTTATACAATGTACATGCATTATAGAGAAGGGTAAAACAACTAAATAAATATTTGGGAAGAATCTCTTAGGAAGAATCCATAAAGACTATAGTGAGCATGTTGGCAATAATGATGAAGACCAAAGATATGATTCAAAGATCAACAAAGTAATATAATATAAGATGAGTATATTAATGTCCAACAAATGACCAAACTAGGTCAATGGGACTAAAATTTTGATTTAGAGAAAAAGTACAATCTCAGAGTGAGAAAGCATCTCCTAGATCAAATAAAGAAAAACTAAGAAACCAATTAGCTACTAGAGCACATGGTAGCGTTGATGGGAGCTACAAGAGACAATCTGCAAGTCGTAAGTAGGTTTCTAAAGGTATACAACACACAAAACACTCCTCTTAGTAACTCAAATCTGAAGGGAAGGATGTTAAGAAATCCTAGCATCCGTAGTTAATGGTTTATGTCGAGAAGCATGAAGAAGGTATCTCCTTATATTCTTGATTTTCAATGGGATTGTATGATGATTCTTGTTCTTCAATAATAGACAAAGTTATTTTTTCCTCAATCTCAATGGTTTCCAAACAACTATATCCTCCTTATCGTCTTAAAAGGTAATCAAATAGTTGCAATATGAACTTTCATAATCTTGAAGGGGAAAACTCCAACATTTCAAGAATATTTTAAAGAAAAGATAAATCAAAGTGCTATTATTAGAGTCATGGGATATATCTTTCATATGTCAAGTGCTTAGGAGTATATAGTGTGTTGAGATTTGTTGATTTCTTTGAAATGTGATTAAATATTGATTGATGTATCATTGTAGAAAGGTTCATGCAATCTTGTGGTCTTGTATATGAAAGAATTTTGTCATTAGGGTTTGGAAGAGGTATTGAAGTCATATTTTTATTGATTGAGTTATATTGCAGTGAGCAGCTTGAAAAGAAGATTGGTTATTGGCTATTCTTAATGCATTGGAGCCATACTTGGATCTATATCACCTTGTTTAGCATCCTTAACTTAGCATATACATGAGTTTATTCAAATAATTAAAGAATATTATTTTCAAAAGCATTTATTTATTTTAATAGGTGTAATGTATGATTTTAGTAGGTGCAATATTTAACATAGTCTCATAACCCTCTATAGTCAGGGTTGGGTTGGAGTTTTTGCATGCCTCAATTCTTAATCAATATTATGGTTTTGGATCCTTTAAAATATCCTTGAAATTCAACACAAGACTAGCTTCATGTGTCAGTAATAGCAATTGACGAGGCATCCACTTAGTGTCATGAGGATCAATGGGATATATCAACTTGTAGGGTGCATAAGTGATTAAGGCGACTCCCTTAGTGTTGAATTACTTTGGTATGTAGAACAATTGAGAGGTCGAGATCTATTTGAAATTTTTAACTAGAAAAAAGTGTCACTATATGCTTAAAATCATCTTTGTAAGTTAATCCTAAATCAACAAATTAGGAACCACCCTTAAAATTAGCCTTGCAAACCAAGTCCTTCACTTTTTCCACATAAAAAAATATAAATTTAGATGAAACATTATATTATCAATAGAAACTACCATCCCTCCCCTCTTTGGCCTACCTTTATAGTTTGTTGCAACTACTAACATCCATTTAAATAGTCCATGTTTACTACATTGCCATTATAACTTCTAAAATATACAGGAAAATTTATATCATAAAGGTTTCAGTGATTCGACACTCCACAAATCAAATACGGTGAAACGAGAGAACCACGTAGGATTACACATTTTTCGATATTGACACGAGTGAATTCTGATCTCTCTTTACCCATCCCAACACCTTCAAACTCAAATCCCATTACGTGAGTGAGATACTCGGTAGCAGGATAGTCAGATCCGAAGACTCTCCCTCTCTCCTCTCTTTTCTATTTTCGAACCCCCCTCAAATCGTACGCCTTATTTCTCGGCCGAGACCCACCAATCCCAGCGTTCTCGTAGACGGATCAATTAATGAAACCCTGAAACACTGGTGTCAATTCAAAGTCTTTCCAAACAAAACAAGATATTTCCTCCGTGTGGAAAAGATCCCTCACACTCCTAAACTGCTTTTAAATGATTAACTATATACATTTTCAATTATCTTTAAATATGCGAGGGTGACAAAAGTGAGGGGAGTAATTCTTGATATGGGGAGAAAAATAGTTCCACTTTTGCATCAGAGCTATGACAAATTACTAAGGGATATTGATTGTAAAGGAGGAAAGGGTCGTTTGTTTCAAATTGTGGGATATTCCATGGATGTCTTGAAACCCATGTGTTTTGTGATATTGGAGGATAAGAACTTGAATTTTTTTATCATTAGGGTTAAAAAGGATTCCAATTTTTTTCCACATTCCTCTTATTTTCATGTCAAAATACAACTCAACAATGTGGGAGATAAGAACTTGAGATTGGAATATTATTGAAAAAATGGGGGTGGCACTACATGCTACATTCCATAGCTCTAAGTCTGAGTAAATAGTTTCACATCACATTAATCCTCTCATGAGTGAGCATATAGTTCATGATTTCATTTGCATTAGTTTTAGAGATCGAAGGATCCTTTATAGTACCTTAAGCATGTGTTCATTAATTTTGGTTGTGGTTATTAAAGGAACCCATTATATTATGTGTTTCATTAATGGGATAATGGAATGTGTTGGCGTTCTAGAATTGGACAACAACACATCCTTATTTTGGTGGGGATAACAATCTTGGTATCCCTGTTAATTCTCTTTTGAAATCCCATCAACATTATCTATGCAAGTTTAGGGCTCAACTACATCTCTAAAGATTTAGTCTAAGGGAAATTTTCTAGCTTCTGGGAATCAACACCAACTTATATAATGCATTTCTCAATTTGATGATTCTTTACTCTTCATTTCCTTAAACAAACCTAGAATCTTTCCTTTTGAGGTAGGCACATCACTTGATTGGTTTGATAAATTTTAGGTGGAGTCTAGTCATATTAGATTAACTCCTTCCCTTCTCTAAGTCACTTATTTTCATTTGTGGGATATTTTGTAGCTTTTAGCCCTTATGTTTTTCCCATCCTTTGTTTTGTATATTCTTAAGCCTTTATTTTGTATTTTGTATCCTTAGGCTAAATATTTTAATGAAATTTCATAGAAGTATATAAGTTTGTAGTTCATAACCCTATTTCAAGTTCTTTCCTACTCTAGAGATCCCAAAAAGGATTCTCTTTAAAAGTTACAATCAAAAGGTTTTCCTCATTAGGGATTGAGATCATCTCTAATGGATAGAAAATCATCCCAACATGGATAAAATGGATATCAATGAATCCAAAATAATTTTGAGAAGTTGCAAAGCTCTAATTCATTTTAATAAGAAGACACTTTTGTGAGCCACCACTAAGATCAATGAATTAGAGAACTATTATATAAAGTAGCATGTCGACATTATGAATTTGTTGATTCAATAGAATAAAAGGATTAGCCTATTGGAAGTTGATAACATGGTTATAAAATTGACATTGAATCTTCATAAAGGCAATGTGTCATCAATCTCAAATAATCAGGTCAAGCATAATAGTCCATGCACTCAACGAGGGTGAGGGTTTCTTCTATGACAACGATTGGATATGGTGTACACTTCTAATATTAAGATTATAATAAGTAAACTTCTTTTGGATTTTATTTATCCTTAAATATTATTTAGAGATACTTCATCCCCAAACTTCACATTCATATAAGATAACAATTGTGCATGAGAGTATCAAATAAGAGTTTTTTTTCTTATCCCATAGCCAAAGATCTACTAATTTACACATAAATCATAAATGGTTTATCTTGGAAAACCTTTACAGGAAAAACAAAATAATAGATCTATTGTTACTTTGACTAAACTTGACATTAGAGAAATTTTGAGGTAAAAAATGAGCCTCAAAACAAAAATGTACAACAAAAATTAACTTTATAAGAACCAATAAGATTCAATATGGTGGTGTCAAACATAGGGGATGATCACCATTTTTGAAGTAAAAAGGGAAAAAGATAAAAAAACAATATATAAAAAAACCAACTTTCTTCAACTCTTATTTCAACTTATCTCTATTGATTTTACTCAAATTTTGAGCGAGTGACTCGTTGGATGCATAATTTTTATTTTTTATCCAAGGATACCCATGTTACATACTTTTGATGGACCTTACAACAACAAAAATGTGAAATACATGAAAAATGTTATTGCAGTAATATTTTTTTCATGTATTTCTCGTTTTTCATGTAGTAGGGTCCATCAAAGTATGCAACATGGGTACTCCTTGGATGCAAAATTAAATTCTACATCCAACGAGTGCTCTCGCTCAAAATTTGAGTAAAACCATCTGGAGAGAAGTTGGAAATACGAATTGAAAAAGCAATTTTTCATTTTTCCCTCCAAAACGTGATGAATTAATCTAATCTAATTTTATTATTTAAACAGTTATTTTATAATATTCCTTAGGAGGCTCATTTTAGACCTTAATTTTTTTCTAATGCAAAATAAGCCTTTACCACTCACTTTTTAGTGCATTACAATAGAGCATCCTCATGTCTTTTAAAGGGTTCATTAGATGTAATCCATGAAATCAATACCACAATTAACCACTCTCACATGAAACTGCCACAATATGCCCTTTATTGTTGTAATCTTCCTATAAACACCTTGTCACAGGCCTAACACAAGCCAAACCCTTCACAATAAAGGTGTCCCCATAAAGCCAAAATATTGCTCTAATACATAATGTAAGAGAAAGATAATTATAACAAATAATAGCAACACGCACACATAAATCATATGTGATTTATCTTGTAAAACCCTTACGAGAAAAACTAGGCAATAGATCTATTTTTCCCTTAACCAAACCTAGTCAAGCCAACCAAGTGACCCTTCAGTACTCACTTCTTGGCACATCACAATGAAGTATCCTCAAGCCTTTTAAAGGCTTCATTACATGTAATCTATAGGTTCAATTCCATGGATCACCAAAACCAAGTTCCCAAAACCATCATTGTTGACTTAACAACTATGATTATTTTACCGATTCAAGGTTACCTTAACATATTTTCTCTATGAATAATAAAAAAAAAATACTAATACAACTTGTTCCATAATGATCCAACATAATTTAAACTCTTCATAATCTTCTTAATCGAGGATAATTCTCTAGCAACAACCAACTTGGTACAAAATAACCTTTTGAAAGGTGAAGAATGAATAATAATCCCAAGGAGGACTTCCAACTTTTGTTTCCATATTCAAGACGAGAGAAAATAAGTATAGGCTAGTCAAGGAAGGAAAGGAATATGAAATAAATGCACAATTACAACAATTGGTTGAAACCTACCATGAAGTGTTTCAAGAACCTCAGGGATTTCCACCCAAGGGAGGGCTTGAGCATAAACAAGATAATCAAAGATACACAAAAAAAGGAAGAAAAAATAAGAAGAAAAATGCCATGTCTAAAGATAGACAAGATGATAACACTAATACCCATGATCCTCTATAATTCATATTAATTGTGGATGCCTCTTTTTTGAATGTGTTGGATGCCATAATATTTGAGAACTTGATTAACTTATTATGATATTTATGTTAAGATCTTTCTCTTTCACAAGCTAGTTACTTTTCCATGTCGTTATGAATGTGAAGTTTGGGGTTCATATTTGAGATAAATAAGACATGTTACAACCATATCAACAAAGTTCTTATCAATATTCTCTTATTTTAACTTCAATAATCTTCAATATTGTGATATGTTATAAACAAATGCAATGCATGGATGATTCTCATTAATATCATATGAGATACCCTTATTTATCCCTCCAACCCTTTATGTAGCATGGCAATAAGGTGGAAAAATATACCTTGCTTCAAAAAACAGTGGGCTAAGGGTGTAACTCTAGTTGGTATGCAATGGTTTCTACTCTTTAATAATGGGATATTGATATGGGGAAATTCCTTGGAATTCAATTTCTATTGCTTATCTCACCCATAAAGGAATTCTTATAGGTGTCTATAAAATCATCAAGACCTTCTTATATGTAACATGGGGTATATTTCAAAGAACCTTTAAAACTTAAGATCCTTCACTCTCAATTTTACTTCTGCGTCCAAGATGGTCGAATCTAGAGTCTATCTCAAGAGCTTGATGTTGTGTTTCCTCAGAATCCAAATATCATAGAATCTATACTCCATTAATTATATAAAGAGGTTGATGGTAATAGAGTTCCTATAAACACACATCTACGTACATTTTCCATCGATTTCGATTGGATTCAAACAACCACATTTCACATCATTAATGTAACTAAATGTTCACTCCTACCCAAGTTTTTAAAGGTCGTATTATGTACATCCCAAGACCTTTCACTATATATTAATCCACATTGATAGCCTTAGAGAACTATTTATCATTGATTTTTCAAACAAAAGGGAGAAAGATTTGAACCTCCAAAACAAAAGAAATGCCTTTACTAATTCATCATGAACCCACAAGACACTTACCTCCATATCTTCCTACATTGGTAGATTGAGGGTACCCTTTTGACTACTTTCTCAAGCAAGAAGGAGAGAGACTTTAACTTTTGAAACATTCCCATATTAATAAATCCTTGATACCCTTATCATCGATTTATGGTACTCTTATCCCCACTTTCTCAAAGGATTGAGAGGGGAGGCTCATAATTAAAAGCAATTGTTTTACTAATTTTTCATTGTCCTCCTATATATCTCCAAAGCAATGATTTTACCAATTTATCATTGTGCTCCTATATATCTTCCTAGATTAATATATTGGGGATACTCTTGTCACTAATTTATCAAACAAGGAGAAAGAAACTAATCACTAAGCAAAAACACAATGCCTTTACCCATTCATCACAGTGTGCAAAAATTCCTTTGCTCCATATCATACGAACTCAATAAATTGAAGGTATTGTTTATCACTTATTCCTAAAATATGAGGGAAAAATAAATTGACTTCTCTAGTCTTCTCACATTAATAAATTAAAAAAATTATCATTAGTAATTTTTAAAACAAAAAATAAATAGACATATAAAAAAGTAAAGAGACATTAACTTAAAAATAAAATAAAAATTATGACAATTAGTCTCACAAAATTTTCAATGATATATTTAACATACTCTTATCCCAAATTTTCAAACAAGAAAAATATTTAAGCCCTCTATAAAAAGCAATCTTCCTAGCAATTCATGATGCTATACTTATAACTCTTCTTTCCATATCTCCTATTTATCTCCTCTTTCTTTGTCTTCTTTACATAAACCGGCTTTGTATCACTCATTTCTCATAAAATAAAAGATAGATATATTAATGTATAAAATCTTTCCAGATTAATTGAAAATGCTTTTACCACTAATGATTTATACAAAATAAATTTTAAGACATTATTAATAATTAAAAAACAAATCTCTTAACAATTCAACCAGAATAACGCTACAAACTTCTCTATTCCTTTTTAGGAACGTGAATCACTTTTATGATAAATTTTAGATTCAGAGTCGACCATAAAGAAATCAAATATTCACTTCAAATTAAAAACCAAACAATTTTTCCAATTCACCTATTCAAGTTCCATATCACAACAATTTTCCATTTTCCTGTACACAATTGTAGATTATATTTTGTTGATCCCTGGTCGTCGTCCTCATTAATGACACCCAGAACCGAAATAAGAGTAACACTGAGATCTCATGGCCGGAAATTCAGGCAGAAAATTCACACAGAACCCACAAAATCAACGGCAACGACATCAGGATTTCGAATCTAACAAGCGGTGGAGGGGAGGCGTAACCGCAATAGGTATAGTAAGGATACACTCCAGGTGTGCGGGGATGTCTGTTGAAGATGTAATAGTAGGGAGCAAGAGGGCCACCTTTTCCATTTCTAGGGGAAGAGGATGATTGCGAATAGTCGTAGCCGGCAGAGGTGGAGGTAGACATGTAGTTGGCTTCGGTGATGGAGTCAGACGTAGAACCAGATGAAGAGGAGCGTTGTCGCTACCACAAGGATTATGGAAGGTCAAACAATCCACCTATGCTATCTATGGCCGCGATGCGGGTAGAAGCATGCAGTTTCCCTTGCACTCCCCCAACAAATCTCCCCACCACCATCTGTGGGTAGAACTAAGGCGTTTTGCTCACACTCCCCAACAAATATACCCACCACCATCCACACAAACATCCACTGGAACAATTCCATGGTCACAACAATGCATTTAATTTCATGTCTTATCAACCACATGCATTGGCCTCTATTGTTTATGAAGTGATTACGAAGTCATATGTGTAGTGGTAAGATGTGTGCCTTGGTTGATTATAAGCAATAAGACAATAATATAGTACACAGAAGTAGAACTATTGTATTTTTATTGAAGTGTTTGTACAACAAGAAAATCATCATCAACAATTTGGGTTCATTCATTGCACAACTATACAACACTTTACTTTTGCAACATTAAGAGTCCAACTTTATAGAGGTACTGAAATGGAATCTCTTTCTGAACATTGTTTGAACAATTGGCACTAAGGGTTTAACTATTCATCTTCATGATTTTCTACTTCACAAGCATTACATGTTTGATGTATAGAGCATTCAATTAAGACTTCAATATCCCACACAGTCAAGTCAACATAAGTGAAATCAATTTTGATTCAAAATGTCGAACAATAAAGCCTTCTTCATTATCACTACTTCTCTGGACAACTAAGTTATGGTTGCAATTAGGGTTTTGCAATTTAGTGACACATCATTTGCAGGCACTGATATTTATCAATGAAGAGACAAAAGACATAAGGATATCAGTGGTCTTGTCATTTCATAAGATTTTGTAGTATAAAACTTGGTAGTAAGGGTTACATTATTGAAGCTCTCCAACAAGGGTTATTGTTCTTTTTCAGTAGGGTTTTTGGAATTAGGGTTTCTGGTTGGGACATCATTGTTACATTTTTTTGCAGTTGCCTATTGATTCTAAGTGGGTCATTGTCCCACGTACTGGAGCCCATAATAGTTGATTTTGTCTATTAACATTTTTAAGGTGATTGGGTGGTGCTAGGCAGGTCGTTGAAGCCACCTTCAGGTTGCATCCTATTATCTCAGTTTTTCTTCATGGTTTTAAGTTCAACAATGTGATTTTTTATTATTCAAAAATTTTTAAGGCGCTGGTAGTGGGATTGTCAGTGCCAATTGTAAAATGTTGAATAAAGGCATTGATAGATAGATTATCAATGCCTATTGTAAATTTGTTTAATAAAAGCACTGGCAATTGGGGTATCAATGCTAGTTTTATAAAATTGTAAAATAAAACGCTAACAGCTGGAGTATTAGCACCAAATGTATTTTTTTTTTAATGTTAAAAGTTAAGCACCGATAGACTACACGTCAGCAAATGAGTGGGCAGTTGATCAAGCGAGCAATGACTAAGAAAATGGTGACATGTCATTTCATGATTTCATAAGGGATTTTTCCACCGCCAAGGGTAATCGTCATTGCAAACAAGTGATGTAAATAATTATTTTATTATGTGATTGATTGATTGTCACGATTTAATCTAATGTGTTATAGACAGTGGAAGTAATCTTATTGTGCAAGGGTAATCTACTACAATGTTGTATTCACCGAAGTAAATCATTTTTTATCCCACAATCTATCATCAAATCCCACTCCCATCTTTGTTGCATGTATTTGGGGTGGTGTAAGTTATGGGGAAGAGCGAAAATTGCACAGAGGGGAACCCACAAGACCTGACCTTCACGAGGCATATCTAGAGGTTTGAGAGCATTTCCAGGAGGCTGGATATGATGATTTTTTCTTCTGATGTACAGGTTACCATGATAGGGTTGCTAGGGCTTTCGCTAAAGGATTTGATGTCCACGGGGTTAGTGTTGGAGGCATTTCTTTCCCCATCACAAAGGAAGTGGTTGTTGAGGCTATAGGCCTCCTTGTTGATGGAGAACAGTGGTTTAAAAGCGACATTTTGGCTGGAATTGATGTGCGTTTTTTCCTAAAGGATGAGTATAAGGATAGGTCCTCGCGTTTGTAGATACGGAGAGATTGGTTAAAGGATGAATGACACCTTCTCCTAAGGATTACACAATTGTATTTCACTTGTGAAGGATGCTTCAATAGAGTCAATACGTATCATTTCCACTTCCTCGCTCACATTGCAGGATAGGCCAGGATGAATGCCCCTTTCTTTTTGTTGATGAGTCTTAAACAAATGTTTGCAAGAGTTAGGGAAAAACCAAATGCTTCATTCCATTTTATTTATCAAAAAGGTTTAATTAAATTGTCAATTGAAAATTAGTTAAAAAAATCAATAGAACGTGGGATCACTTTATTTTTTGGGGGGGTTTGTGGAGCATATCTTACTAGAATATAAAGTTGTTGATCAAAATAAAAGGAACAAGAAAAATGTTGAACAACCCCAAACCCTGGAGCATGTGACTTCATATGTCCAATCTGGAATCCATAAGAGAATACGATGATTGAACCTACCCCTCCTCTAGTTCCTAAATTGGAAAAGGTTTATATGAGAAAAAGTGGGAGACTTAGATAAAATAAGAACTTGCCCCTCCTCTTATGCCCTCTCCTGTAGAGAATGAATCCAAAAAACCAACAAATAAAACAAAGGTTGAAACTACTAAGCTTGAGATAGAGAAAAAAAAAAAGGTTGAAAAAGAACCTACTTTAGCTTAGATATATGGAGGGAGAAGGCCACATACTAGACCGTTGAATAAGTCAAGGCTGAAATTTAAGCTTAAACAAACCCTAAGCTGGAAGAGAAGTTCATTGAGTTAGATGATACTATAACGACCCTCCTCCCACATCTGTCCAAGTAACTAGCCAACCAAGGTAAACATGTGACGAGAAGTTATTATGATATTATTTGACTCCCTATGTATCCATTAAGGAAGTGGAAATGACAAAAACCCACAACGTAGACCTTCTATATTTGCTACAGGACTCCCAGAAGCCTTCCTAGTCATCCCTATGACTACTTCCTAGGTCCCACTGAGTTTTAGACCATTAAACCCCTGGGCCCTCCCTTGGTATAGACAAGGGTGTGTCTAGGAAGCTCTAGACGTTTGCACAACAAGGCATGCATGCGAATGGTTACTTTTCTCCTCAGACATGTGCTTGTGACTCTAGGAATTGTGCCACTTTTCAAGCCCCAAATCCAGGTCACTGCCTAGAAATACCTGTAGCTTTAAGAATCCCTAATTTACATGACAAAAAGAATTGCAAGCTAAAAACTGGCTCTGGGACTAGGCATGGCCATCCCCAACCGGGATTGACATTTTGTCAAACACTTCACATCAATGAAATCTACAGGAAATAAATACAAGACAGAGCATAAATGACTAATAACTCATATGGGACTCAACAAGAAGGATCACCACCCTCTTCCCTTAACTGTTTTGACATCAATTAGGTCTTGGATCCATTATCCTTTCAGGTACAAGTAAATACATGAAATAAACATGACCATAACCAGCCATATAACCATGCTTTTAACCAACATTAAACCATGTAAATAATGATGAGATAACAAATATTAAGGCCACATAATAACAAGTAAAAAAGTAAGAGAACTTAGCTTTTATTAAACATAGGCAAGATCCAACCAGGTTCAGGACTTCCATGTACCACCCGACCATATATATGACTGAACCAAATATTTCTTTTAGCCAATCACCTTTGTGCCATACTCCAAGAATGAATGTGGGATCTCATGGATAAACCAATCCAAAAACAACTAAGGGAATCTAGAGGTTAAACCATCTCCACCCTCACTAAACCGTGATCTCACCAAAACTAGCACCAAGATCACAAAACCAGATCGAGCTTGGAACGCCTCTGGACTCCATCACTACCCTTGAGGAATTTTATGTCTCCTTGTCTCTCAGGATTTACCACAATCCGCACCAGATCACTAGGCCCTAAACTGATACTCCACCCTCAAGCTTTATCATGTATCCTACTAAAACTGGTCAAGAGATTCGTAGGCCTTTGGGAATTTTTCTGAGACCACCTCTGCCCTAGATTCTGAAACCATTCGGAAATTCCAAAGCTCAAAACTGAGAAAACAATCCCATCACACAATGGATATCAGGAAAAAGGAAAGGAAAGGCTGAAATCCATTGTCATAACCTGGAAAAACCATGCCACTGGCAATAAGAGAACCATATACCAACATGCAAAGCCATGCATGTCAAAACCAGCTAGGAAATCACATATGCAATATGTTACCTGCAAATATTAATGCTGAAGTTGCTTGATCCTGCTGCTCACTTGATCTTTGCTTTTCTTTCCTTTCCTTGTCCTTCTTTTTCTTTCTTTTCCCTTCCTGGCTCCAAAGCTATAATACTCCAAGAAAACTCTAAGTGTCCAAGAGTGTGTGAGAGAGAGAATAATGAGAGAGCTCTAAAACTGAATTGACCAAGAGCCATGAACTGATCCTCAGAAGTCTTTTATCAATGAGGCCTCTATTTTCTTCATTTTCCATTATTTTCCTCCTCACACGCAACCTGTGACCTTTCACCTTCATTTTCTCGTGTTTTCCTTTATTTTCATAAATAAATGTGCCAAAATACCTTTTTGCCTTTTTAATTCCTTTTCCAATTTCCTTAGCCATTTAATCCAAATGAACACCCACACTAGGATGTCCTGCCCAACATTCAACTTGGAATAAGTATCCCTTAATCGTGGTCTTATTTTTCCTTTATTAACTTTTATTACATGAAATTTTAACTAGGGTCGTTACAGACCACTCCCTCTTGGGGAATACCGTCCTTAGTGTTAAACCACACCAAGACCTCAATGAAACGACTGAAAAGCAAAATATACTTCCCATGGAGCTTTATAACATAGCTCGTTGCATTATTTACAATTATCAATGTTGAAACATGACAAACATATCATTTACTGGAGCTTTATAACATAGATCATTATGATATTCACAATAACTACATATACACATATGCACATTTTTTAAACCAACAAATAAAGGATATGATTCCTGCATTAGCAACAAAGGAATCCAAAGGCTTACACCTCCACCCTTAAAAGTAATGTTAGTATTCACTTCCTTCTCAGGAAGTCCATAATCTACTACCAAAGTCAAAGATGAATCCAATGTCCAGCGCTACAATCTTGCGCCGCTTGTCCTCTCAGCGAACAATCACCAGTTCATTGTTTTAGGGCACACTCCCAATGTGCATCTGATTCCATTTGGAAATGCTAATGACCAAAACAAATCCATCCCCAAACTTCCCTTCTCTGCTACACAGTCCCTTGGGCAATCCAATCACCCCATTCCATGCAATCGCTCACCATTAGGGGAATTTTGAGGTCTAAAATGGTCCTCCTAAGCAAATTATAAAATAATAATGGAAATAATAAAATAAGATTAGATTACATCATCAATTTTTAGAGGGAAAAAAGAAAAAAATATTTTTTTCAACTCGTATTTTAAACTAATCTCCCTATGGGTTTACTCAAATTTCGAGTGGAAACACTCGTTGGATGAAACATTTGATACCTCATCCAAGGAGTACCCAATTTGCATACTTTTTATGGACTTTTCTACATGAAAAATGAGAAATACATGAAAAACACGATTGCAATCACACATTTTCATGTATTTCTCATTTTTCATATAGCAAGGTCCATCAAAAGTATGCAACATGGGTACTCCTTGGATGATGAATTAAATTTTTCATCCAACAAGTACTCTCGCTTGAAATTTGAGTAAAACATTAGGGAGATAAATTGAAAATATGAGTTGAAAAAGTAGTTTTATTATTTTATTATTTTTTAATCTTTTTACTTTTTTACTCCAAAAATGTTGAATTATCCCCCATGGTTGACATCATCATATTGAATCCTATTGTTTCTTATAAATTTTATTTTGGTTGTACATTTTTCTTAGGAGACCCATTTTAGACCTCAATATTCCCCTAATGCCTTCCAAGTTCCTCGACATCCCCTATCATGGACGATCCATCCCTTAGCAAGGCTTCCTCACATTGGAAGGTCAAAAAACCAAGGCATATACCTGCCTCAAAATCATAATACTAGTCATAACATGCTCATGGAAATAAATGGATACTATTGGGTGTTAGTGTCCCACAATGACCCTACTCTTGAAGTTCTCTAACAACATATTATTGCTTGTTCGAATTCCTTTCACTGTCACTGCTAATTCTTGCAGTTGGTTTCAATCACCCAACCCGAGAATTTCCTTGCTTCCTGTACCAAGCACATAATTACCATTAGATTTAAAATAAATTGAAATAACTTCACATCATACCTCATTGGTACCCTGTCAATAAGGTATGCTTGCAATTCTTTTCGCTTCCTATCACAACAAGTCAAATTAGCATCTTGACTAAATCATCATGTATGAACATATCGCGTTAGGTTAGCTCAAAACACAACCATCATAGATCAAAATCATAAATCATATGTAACCATCATAAACCAGAATCATAGATCACATGTAATCATCATAGACCATAATCATAAATCACATGAATAATAAAATTGAAATAAAATATTGATACTTATCCTTTAATCAATCCTTAGCTTCTAACTTTGTCCTTATTCCGTACACACACTGGATCGGTTGCCAAACCCGACAAACACCCACTGCCTTCTCCTCAACCATGTATACATACACATAGTGTGCATCACACACATACAATCACACATGACATACAACATCATGCAATACATGCACCTACACCTGACATACCACACATACACCTACACCTAGTGTACAACACAACACAATATATACTCTTACATCCAGTGTACACCACAAGAAAATACATACATCTACACCCGGTGTACAACACAACACAAATACGTACACAGAGTACAACACAATGAATACATATGTCATGATACCATGACTATACAATGCACATACGTAGTACCGCATGCCCGCAACACAACATATACAACATGCACACAATACCACATGTACACCAGTACCATATGTACAACATGTACACGATACCACCTATACACAACACCACCTACACAACATGTGCACAACATCACATGTACATGGCACCACATACACAATGCGTACACAATGCCACATATACAGGCATCACCTATACAACGTGTAAACAATACCACATTTACATAGTACCACATGCACAACATGTACACAATATCACATGCATGATATGTACACAACACCACATGCACACAACACCACATGTACAATCATGCACACAAAACAATATGTACATAGTACCACTTATACAACATGCACACAAAGCTGCATATCAATCATGTGCAAAGTACGATATGTACACAACACCGTATATCCAACATGTACATAACACCATCTCTACCTAGCACTGCATATACAATATGCACACACCATCATAGGTACAATCATTGAATATAAAATATGCAGAACATATACACAACAATAACACTACACATCCAAGACCTCACTGCCTCTACTAAGAAACCTTGCTTCTAGTGTCTCTCTACCATCCATGCTTATACTAGCATGCCGCAGATCATGTTGTTTTCATTCCGCTGATGTATCTCTCAGCATTATCTTTTCCATAACATAAACATAGACATAGTATAATCACATAATATCAATTCATATCCACATGATACTGACCTCAGAGATCTGTCAGGCTACTCTTCCCACTTGAATCCTCATGAACCAGGAATCTCTTCATGTGATTCACCTGCATAAGCAATCATTACTCCACAAGAATGATTCTTGATGACCCTGTCTGAAAAGGGTATGCATACATACATATATACATGCATATATATTAACATTAGCATAAACATGATCACAACATAATTACCAAATATCATAAAGTCAAGGTTAAGAGAACCCCCTTTATCCATGCACAACACTGAGAAAAATGTTCCCAACATAGCCAAGGAATTGGATGCCTCACATCCATTCACTTTACTTTTCCCATTACTTTCTCATGACTGCCTTGCCACCACCCATTTACACTAATGGACCCAACCAACTTAGCCGAATGTCATACTCTTAACTTTAGTTTCCCTTACGCATGCACCAACTTCATCTGAGTTTTCATTACCTGTTGGGTTCCACACAGTTCTCCCAGAGTTCCATTAAATTTTTTCTTTCTCAACCAATTCCCAAGACCCTCAAAACATAAAAGGCATGAACAAGAAATGAACAAGAAGAAAATCATGAAAACCAATAACAATACGACACTGCAAACAAAGTGGCAAGGTCTTTCACCATACATAAACAAAACCGCAAATCAAACTCAAAAAATCACAAAATACCAAAAGAACAAGACTAACAATAGACACCATGACTCAATCCCATGGTTCTCAAGGAAAGCTCAACCCAAGCCTTCTTCAAGGTTTCATGGCAACCTATCTACCATGCAATCTCTGTATCATACTTCCATAACACATAATTGCCAGTGCATAAATAAATGTAACAATATACCAATTATCTTACCTTGTTGTGCCAATCATGCTTTCTTGTAACTGAACACACATGTCAACCACATGTTCCAAAGATCAAGACAAAATATATACTAATTTGAAATCAACCTTTACCAAGACTAACAATCATTTCATAATCCATAGTCAATTCATAGTCATTAGACATAATGCTACAACTATCACCTACTTACACTCAAGTACAGATCAACTGTCTCTCCTTGTCTCTCAGGATTTGCCACAATCCACACCAGACCACTAGGCCCTAAACTGAGACTCCACCCATAGGCTTTACCATGTATCCCGCCAAAACTGGTCAAGGGATTCCTAGGCCTTTGAGAATTTTTCTAAGACCACCTCTGCCCCGGAGTTTGAAACCATCTGGAAATTCCAAAGCTCAAAATCGATAAAACAATCCCATCACACCATGGATATCTAGAAAAAGGTAAGGCAAGGATAAAAACCATTATCATAACTTGGAAAAACCATGCCACCAACAACAAAAGAACCATATACCAACATGCAAAGTCATGCATATAGGAAACATCTAGGAAATCACACATGCAATATGTTACTTGCAAGTATTCTTGCTGAAGCTACTTGATCCTTCTCCTCCTTGCTTGATCTTTCCTTTGCTTTCCTTTCCTTGTCCTTCATTTGCTTGCTTTTCCCTTCCCTATTCCAAAGAGAGAATGCTCCAAGAAAACTCTAAGTGTCCAAGAGTGAGAGAGAGAGAATAATGAGAAAGCTCCAAAACTAAACTGACCAAGAGCCAAGAACTAATCCTCAGAATCCTTTTTATCAATGAGGCCTCTACTTTCTTCAATTTCCTCCTCACATGCAACCTGTGACCTTTCACCTTCCTTTTCTCTTATTTTCCTTTATTTTCATAAATAAATGTGCCAAATACCTTTTTGCCTTTTAATTCCTTTTCCAATTTACTTGGCCATAATAAACCAAATGAACACCCACACTAGGATGTCTTGCCCAACATTGATCTTGGAATAAGTGTCCCTTAACCGTGGTCGTATTTTTCCTTTATTAACTTTTATTACTTGATTTTTTAACCAGGGGTTGTTACAGACAAAGCTCAAAAAGATTTAATCATAAACAAAGAAAAACCTACAAATTCTAAGAGGTCTAGGGGTCAAGGTAAGAAGCTTGCTAAAAAGGCTAAGAAAACTAGGAAAGGGAGACAAACTAAGTTTAATACCTTGTTAGAGGCAGCCAACAGACTCAGCTAATCATCCTTAGAGCATAATCTTGTTTTGCCAACAGTTTCCAGGGGCATTTTGATTGGGCTTGTTAGCATTTTTCCTACTTCAGTTTTGATAAGCACTAACAATTAGATTGTCAACGCATTTTGCCTAGGTTTTTATGAAGCACTGGTAGTTAGTATGTTAGCGATCCCAATTTTTCCCCTAGTTTGAAGAGGTGATAGTGAATTCGTCAGGGTTGGGAGAAAACTATTTTTGGAGGCAGCGAAGAACAATTTTTAGCAGATGCAGCCCCAAATGAAGGATTTGAGTACCAAATTCCCTTTTTTGCGGATCAATGCCACGTTTCAAGGGAAATATTACCAAACTAAGCATGATTATGGGGTAGGGATTTCAGAAAATATGGGAAAGATATTAATCATTATTTTGATCCTTATTTTCAGCCATGTCTCCAGAAACAACATGATCTTTAGATACAAAATATTATTTCTTTAATTTTATGATGGAACGATGTAATGTATTTGGTTTTACTTAGATATTTTCTCATTTATCTTAAGACTTTGTAATTAAGTTTTTGCTAAACCTTGGTTATAGTTTCGTAAGTACCCTATAAAGACTGTAATTTAGTAAGGAGTAAAGGATATGAATTTTTGAAGAAGAAGTATTGTTTGTTTAGCTTTGATATCAATATAATCCGTTATCAACAGGTTTACATGTGCAAATTTTCCAAGATTCATGTGTCAGTAGTTTTCTATCAGTCTCTCTATTGTGTATTTTTCTTTTAAACCATAACTTTAATCAATAAGTCTTCAGTGTTTGGAAAAAAGTGATTGAATTCAAATTCTTTCTAAAAGACCAGATTTAGATTTTCCAAATCACATCTATGTTTTTTAACTTAAATATCATTAGAAAAATTCATTTGGCTCTGATTTTTTTATATTTATTTTCCACTTTCTCCTATCACACCTAATAGTTGAATTGTCTAAAAACTCATAAGCTATATTTCCATTGTTAAAATTTTTATGTATCATGTGGTTAACAATATTTACATTAGAATTCATGCCCAATGGTCCTTGTTCTGTTCTCTCCAAACCAGTCTCATCTCATTAAGTAAATATGGTAAATGAGCTTATAAACCTACTACTAAAGTGACAGTGAGTGGTAGAGTTTTAAGGAGAGATCCCTCTCCACTTTGAAGGGCCAAATTTCAATCTAAAGTGGTTATCGATTAACTTAGTTTTTTTTCCTCTACAATTAGGGTATTTTCTAAGTGATAACATTTTGGCGTCGTTGTCGGGGAACGAAAGATACATTCTCCCCAAATGATTTGATTGTTTAAATGAGATCTCTGAGAGAAAACATGGATCAAACAGAGATTTGAACATTAGTTTTTAGCTGCAATATTTTTCTATGGAAACTCCATTTTTGAGATTTAAGGTGATTCTGCTGTGAAAGTTTTGTCTTATAAATGATTCTAACAATGGAGGAACCCAAATCCTAATCCTCTAGAGATCTTATCAAGTATAGACAAGTTGTTCAAAAAACAATCTCTAGAAGAATCAGGTACCATTCATTTAGAAAGATACAAACTCATAGATATTTTATTTGATGAGACAAAATTTGAAACCTTCATTCCAAGTTATGCCTCTCAAGGATTAAATTTATTACCACAAGATTAAGAGATTTGGCTCTAGTTTGAAAATTTTGGACATTTAGTTCATGAGCTTCAGATAGCTGCATCTAAGTCTTCTAATTTTCCATTTTCTATTCCATCTTTTTCCACCTCATCTATCTCCATTGGATCTCATATCCCTTCTTCATAAGTTGTTACAACACCAACTTAATTGGCTTTGTCATCTTCCTTCTGAATTCCTAGCGTTGTTGTTTCTTCAACTTCATATCATGCAATCATGGCTGCTAGATATTCCCCTCTTTCTCTCCGAGCTCCACTACATGATCTTTCTCTGAATTATGGTCAACGTATACTTCAGTTTGATGGGATAGGACCCATTAAAACTCAACAACACTTGGATATGTTTAATGAATTCATAGATTTGGAGGAGGTAGATCATGTAGATGTTAAATTGAGGCTTTTTGCACAAATTTTCTCAGGAGAAATTAAAATATGGTTTAGAGGACTACTATCAGGAGGGATTGAAAAATTCCAATAGTTCGAGAAAATTTTCCTTACGAGGTGGGAGGTGAAGAAAAATGCTTGACATATCTTAGCCGAATATGAAAATTTGAAGAGAAACCCAGGGGAAACAGTGTAATCATTTTCTGCTAGGTTTAAGAGAGTTTGTAATTCTATTTCAGTTTAGATTAAGCCACCTCAGGGACTAGATCTTCTTCATTATCTGGATGCATTCGATGCAAAATTTTCTTTTCAGTTAAGAGAAAGAAACTCTGTTACACTAGAATCCATGAAAAATAATTCCATAGGAGTGGAAACTAATTTGTTAGCCAAAAAGGAAAAAATGATGATTGAAAGGAAGGTAGTGATTAAAGATGAACCCTTTTCATCATCAGATGTCAAGTTTGACGTTATGTTGAAGACAATGGAAAAAATAGTAGATAAGTTAACTTGTCCTAGGGCTAGCCTCAAACTCAAGTCCAAAACCCTAATTTTACGAGACCTAAAGTCCCTCAAAAATGTCAAAGCGATTTGAAAGGCCCTGAAGAATAGTAGGCTGTAAGACCTCCTTTCCATGAGAATTTTGTTGATGAAGATCCAATCGAGGAAGAAAATCAACAAATCAATTGTTTTGATGATTAAGAAACTCAAGTGTTTTTAACTAAAGAAGAGCATGATAAATCCATTGAGTTTGTAGAAGAAGATACCAATCAATTGATGTTTGATTCAAAAATTTATTAGCAGGGTTACAATAAAGCAATGGTTGATTTTTAGAGACAGTACAACCTTGGGGGCAAAAATGTTCCAAATAAAACTCCACCATCGAAACCTGCAAGAGGAAAATATCAAGCTGAGCCAAAAAGAGACATACTTAAGAAGGTTGATGACCCAAAAAAGGATGCTCAAAAAAAGGTAGATGACCCAAAAAAGGATGCTCCAAAAAAGGTGGATGATGCGAAGAAGGATATGAAGGAGCTGGAAAAGGACTAGGTATCATTCAATTTAGAGAATGAAATTAGTAAGATAAAAATTCCTATTCTTTTTTTCTGAACTATTGAAGAATGAGAAGTATAGGAAATGAATCATTACAATGGCCAAGGGTTCAAAGAATGCTTAGATAAGAATTGATGCATAAGATTGTTTCAATATATATGATGATCCTCCTGAGTTTGCATTCGGCCCTCATGTAAATAGTGTGAATGATGAGGTCCCTCATTTTTATGTTAGTTTAAGTATCCATGACATGATCACGTATAATGCCATGATGGACTCTAGAGTATCATACAACTTGATGCTTGAGTCAGTCATGGACAATTTGGGACTTGAGGATTCCAGGCCCTACAAATATTTTTTTTCCTTTGATTCGAGAAAGGTCAATTTCTTAGGATTAATTAAAGATCTTGTGGTAAAACTGACACAAGTTCTCGCAAAAGGTATTGTTATGGACATGGTGGTAGCGGATATCCCACCCAGGTTTGACATTCAACTTTCAAGGTCTTAGTCATCCAGATTGGGTGATCCAGGTGGATATTGGTGGCCACCCACCAAGTCCACTTGGACCCCCACCATTGTTTCTTTCATTTTTTCAGTTTCCTTAATTGTTGCACAATTTACTATTTTTAGCAGTTTTTCGGGTCCTGAACTTCCGGAGCTGTTTTGAGGCCCTAAACGACGTTTCTTGGGAAAAATGGGAGCAACATGGGTCCATAGATGAATGTTGCTCTTCCCAAAGTTGTAGTTCTCGGATAGATCTTTCTAAGGAGATACTGTGTGCGTCAAATAGAGATCGTATGCCAAAGTTACGACCCTGGGAAGTTGATGTACCAATTTACCCAAACGGGGCCCACAGTTTGGCGTTTCATCTTCTAGGGTTAGGTTTTTGGATTTTTAGGGTTTTCCATTATTTCTCAACAATAAATAGGCCTTCGAGCCTCATTGTAGCACAGTTCAGAGGCATGTAGCCGCCACATCTCTTCTCCGAGATATGCTACCATTACCCTAGCTAGTTTCTTTCCATCTCTATTTGTGAGCATATTTCAGTATTTTACAGTAATGAAATGAAGTATTATTTCCACTGCATATCTGTATTTATGGTTATCTCTGTAATTTGGTGTGTTCCTGTTTAAATCCGGATCAGTGGTATCAGTGTGGTCTGCTTTTTTTTTCTCTATTTTTCTTTGCATGTCCCCAACGAGGTCGGGATATAAGGAGTTAGGGCTTGAATTGGTTGAACCTTTGCAAGACCAGCCTCTCAAATCCCAACAGCCTCCCATGGCGGATGAGAAGAAAGACAAGGGGGCAGGAGATCCTATCAAAATCTTGCTCGAAGAAGCCCTCAAGCGACAAAGGAACACGATGATGGGCAACCTTGCACAGATCCTTCAGCGGCTACCCAGAGGCAACACATCGGCTTCCAACAGCTACTCTAGAAATGCCATGCCCTTTAAGGTACAAGTTAATTTTGAAATCCCCATATTCAAGGGTCAGATAGATACAAATGCCATAGATAAATGGTTAAATCTGCTAGAGGGTTATTTTTCTATTCATGAATTTTCGGGTCGGGAAAATATTGTTTTTTCTCTTCTCAAAGCAACCCCCCACGACTGGTGGGAAACCTACTACGAGTAGAAGGATGAAAATATCGACTCACTATTTTCAGCCGCACCCACCTGGAATTCATTTCGGGATGCCATCAAGGAGTAGTACTACCCTGTCGGAAGCTATGAGGATCAATACATAAAGTGGACCACACTGCGGCAGGGAAGGGACCAAGATGTACCGGAGTTTAGCAATATTTTCCATACCCTTCAAACAAAGTTGGGTATCAAGGATTCAGAGCAGCATTTGATACTCAAATATCGCGGCTGCCTACACAAGTAAATCCAGGAAGAAATATAATTACTGAACATCTCCTCGCTCAGCACGGCCTACCGATATGTTGTCAAGGTCGAGCAAAAGTTTAAACAGAAGAAGTGAGACTTTGGATCTGCAAATCTGAAGCAAGCAAAAGGTGCCCCCAAACTACAAAACAAAGGACAAAGCCAAGGCGGGGCAGCCCAAGACAACTCGCAAAAGTTGCAAGCAAAGAACAGTGCCACAAAGCTGAAAAAGGACACGGTAAAATGGCGTGAGTTCCATAAGAGCTCCACTCACAACACAAGTGAGTGTCGGGCCAAGCAGTCATTAGTGGCTGAGCTAAAGGTTTCAGAATTAGATGCATGTTTCGACCCTGAGTCAGAACTCGACAAGGGGAATGACAAAGGGAAGAATATTATCGATGCGGAGCCCAACG